>PVJC01020442.1:0-29176 GCA_004026665.1 Murina feae
TTGGAAAAGAACCGCGACCTCCGGTACCAGCCCTTCCCCGAGCCCGTGCGCGCGCCTCCGTACCTCTGTACTTTGCTTCTGCCACTCCTCTGAGTCTCAGACTCTTCTCTAGTTGTAGGATTTTCACTCAGCCAGCCGTCCTGTGGGTGCGAGTGGTGTCCGTGTGTTCTTTTCGTGGTTTTTCTGAAATAGTTGTTCAAAGCTGCATATACGGTGTCTACCCTATGCCGCCATCTTGTTTCTCTCTCTCGTTTACATTTTTGTAAGTGTCTTTAATGGAAGAAGCCTAATTCTCCTATCTCCTTTTACCATTTAATCTATTGTAGTATGTTTTGGTTAAATTATGTGAAGAAAATCTGGTGATAATTGCAGATCTGTAGTTGGAAGAGCGAAGAGTATTTTATTTTTTTAATTTAAGAACCAGTAACTTTATCTGAAGAAATGGTAAAACTTGAACATAAAAACTTTCTTGCAAAGGCAAAATGGCAACATGCATGCTGGGCACGGTGACGGCGGGAGCCACCCCATGACGGTCAGGAAGGCAGTCCAGGCTCAGTTCTTGCTGGGGCCGAGAGCGAGCATGTCAAAGAGCTGCTGTGCCAGGCTGGATGTCGGGGCTCCCAGCTTGCAGTTCGCTGATACTTCCAAGCTGAAGTTGAACTGCACGTCCTGGCGCAGGTGTGACGTGCCAGGAAATGGCGCAGGCGGGCCCCGTTCTTGTTGGTGGCCAGCTGGTGTAGATTGACAGGCTCTGGTCCACCATCCTCGCCACGTGCAAGCGCTTTTCATGGCTTTCAGGCCGCTCTCCCACTGATTGTGGTCAGGCCTCCTGATAGTCCGCAGGCAGACCCAACCCCCTCACTGGTTCTGCAGCCTCATCCATATCTGGGCTTGCTCCCACTCCTCCCTCGATTGCCACAGGGAGAAGGTAGCGAAGTGCTGCAAGGCCTGGTCCCAGCAGTCGAAATAGAAGGCTATGGACATGTACACGTAGGAGGCGAGCTCCGAGCAAATCTGGGTGTTAGTAGAGGCCTCACAGTGGGCTTCGTAATTCTGGTGCACTTGGGAGATGGGCCTCAGCACCACCACTGGAAGTGCGGGAAGCATGGGTGGAGGCGCACGGGCCATGGCCGAAAGCTTAGGTAACAGGTTTTCTGGGGGTGGCCCTCTGGCCAAGGAGGTCAACAGAGCCTCATGGCAAGGGCTGCGGGGCAGGCTGCGGGGTGGGCAGTGGCGCCAGTGAAGGCGGTGGCTTCTCTGGAGACAGATCATTCCCATGGTGGTAGATGAGGGCAGCTGAAAGTTGAGTTGGTGGTGACAGTGGGGACCTCGAATGTCCCTGGGGCATCCTACCAGGGTGGCCGGAGACGGGTTCTCATGTTAAGCTGCAGGCAGCTGACGGTTGGCTCTGCGGTGGAGGGAGGAGTATTTTAACAGCCTTTTGGATAATTGTGGATATCCTTTGATAGTACCCCAGAACTTGACAGATGATAGTTTCTCAAAGGTTAATTGCTTTGAATATTCTGAAACCACACCAGTGAACTTTTTGTACTGTTACATTAAAATCCATTTGTTTGCCTTGTGCTTTGAATGGATCCTTTAAGTATGTGATGCAGGGGAGGGAAATCTTCTCCCTCTACTCTATTAGGCTCAGCATCCGAGGCTGGGAATTAAACTGACAAAAGACAGAATAATAGGGGGGGAAGCCATAGTTTACATGTGCTGTGTGAACTCGCAATGAAGAACCAAAGGGTGGTGAGAGTTTGGGGTGTGTGTATCATCTTAGAAGGTGAAGGGGAGAAGTGAGAAAGGCTTGGTAACACGAATGACTTCCTAGAAGGATGGAGAGAGCGCACTTAGAGGACTTCGTGGAAAGGTAAGTGGGTTTTCAGGAGAACAAATGAGAAAAGAAGTTTGTGATAGTCTTTATCTGTACAGGGATGGCTGGTTTTTCTGTCTCTTTTAGGGCCATCAGACTTGCCTGGAGAAGGCCTCTAAGGTGGTTTTTATTTGCATTCTTGCCTCAGTACAACTGCCCTGAGAGGAATTTATAATAGCCATTTCCCTGACGGTGCTGCATTAGTCAGTTCAAGGAAGCACCCAGAGGCTTTTTTTCTACATCAGTTGAACCTTGAATGTCTTCAGCGTAAGATCATCTTTCTACCAATTCTGGGGTTGCAGGTGGGTCCCACTGTTGATTTGGTGACACAGTGCATTGATAATTTAGAAAACATTGGTTCAGAGTTACTCAGATCTTCCAAGTGTTGACACATTTCATTTTATAATATTTAAAGAATCACATTAGTTATATCAGCGATTGTCATCTCGCGGCACACATAAACCAATAACTGAAATTCTGCAGCACACCAGAAAATAATTTTTTGCTGATCTGACAAAAAATAGGTATAATTTTGATTTAACAAATTAGCTATTGTTGTGTTGGATTTTGACTTTTTTTTTTCTTTGACAGTCTAAGGGGAAAAGATCATTGTCCCTAACTAAATAGTCAGGTATTACATGTTTTAAAAATTCTTGTGGCACTCTGGTTGAAAATCACTGGTTTCTATCACTCCTGATGTTATTAGAATAGTCTTTATAAGTAGTGGGAAACCTTCAAGCTCCCAGGGGCTGGTATAGATTTTTAAAATTCTAAGTTTTGCTTGAAAGCATTAATTTTATTATTGGCAATACTGTCAGTTGTTTTCCTTGAAATAACAATGAGTTCATTTATTTTCAAGAATGTGTCTGCCAAATTCTCAAGTTCAAATACCCATAATTTGTCCATCAGTTGTCCTTTAAAGTAAAATAGTATCTCCATGAAAAAAGGGTAGCTCGGCCCTCAGCTCAGATTGTCTCACAAGTGTTTTCCTTGAGATAAACACTTTGGCATGTAGCATTTCATCAGATCAGAACATTAAAAAGATGTTTCCTTAAGGGTTAAGATTTAATAAACATTGTTTATAATGGCCCCCTCCCCCAACTGCAAGTATGTGGCAATAAAGAATACGGTGGTCAGAGATGTAATTTGATGTCATTGCCTGATTTTGTATGGTGCCAATTTATTTTGTTTTATTTATTTACTAGAGGCCCATTGCAGGAAGATTCCTGCAAGAATAGGGCTTCCTGAGCCAGAGCTCCCTTTTCTGCTGCCTCAGCTACCTCCCTTCTCTGCCGCTTTGCTCCCTCTTGTTCCACAGTCTCTGCTGCCTCGCTTCCTCCCGTCTCCACTGCCCCGCCCCCTCCTGTCTCCGCTGCCTCACCCCCTCCCGTCTCTGCCGCTTGGCTCCCTTCTGCAGCACTTGACTTCCTTCTAGGCTATCTTCAGTCTTTGCTCCGCGCCTGTGTATACAAATTATCCGCCATCTTGGCTGGGTTAATTTACATATAGTCGCTCTGATTGGCTGGGTGGCTTGGCTTGGCTGGTAGGCGTGGCTTAGGTATCTCGGAGTGATGGCTAATTTGCATATTACTCTTTTATTAGGTTAGACTAGTAGCCCATCGCACAATATTGCACGTAGTAGGCCGCCCACTGCTTCCATGGGAGTCAACGGTAACCGCAGCCAGGAGCTGCGCTGCTTCCACGGGAGCCATGCAGCTTCCGCGGGAATCGAAAGTGAGCGGCTGGTGCCCACGGGAGCCAGGAGGGAGCCACGCTGCTTCTGTGGGAGGCGGGAGGAAGCCGCGCTGCATTCCACAGGAGGTGGGCCCGCCGTCTCCTCTTTGGGCCTGCACTTGGCCACAGAGGCTGCAGGCTGTCCCCCCTGTCCCTGTCTGTGTCCTCTCTGGCTCTGGGGCTGGCCTGTGCCAGGGCACGGTGGTTTGTCGGTCCCCCTGTCTCTGTCTCTGTCTCTGCTCCAGGCCTCACTTGCACGTGCAACCTCCTCCTGTCTGGTTGTGACTCGTTATGGCATCCCGGCCTAATTTGCGTATTGCCTCTTTTATATATTTATACACACACACACACTAGGGGCCCAGTGCACAAAAATTTGTGCACTCTGGGCCGTCCCTCAGTTTGGCCCATTTTCTTTCACAGTGAGGGACCCCTCTGGGGATGTCCACCTGCTGGCATGCCTGGCCAGCCTGGGTGAGGGACTGAGGGTCGTTTTTAGGCTGCCCACATCCCTTCAGGGTTCTGGTCTCTACAGGGGTGCCTGGACAGCCTGGGTGAAGGCTGAGGGTCGTTTTCAGGCTGCCCACAGCTCCCATTGACCCAAGGTCCCAGCAAGGCTGGCTGGAATCAGGTTTTGGGGTTTATTTATCTTCTATAATTGAAACTTTGTTACCTTGAGCAGAGGCCTAGGCAGGTTACGAAGCCTCTTGTTTGCTTCAGCTCCGTGGCTTCTATAATTGAAATATGGTTGCCGTGAGCAGAGGCTCAGCCAGCGTAGGCAGGCAGTTGCAACGGAAGCCTAGTGTTTGCTCTAGCTCCATGGCTGCCGGCCTCCATCTTGGCTGGGTTAATTTGCATACAGCCACTCTGATTGGTTGGAGGCGTGGCTTGGCTGGTGGGTGTGGCTTATGTGTCTTGGAGTGACAGTCCATTTGCATATTACTCTTTTATTAGATTAACTAGATAGATACACAGATTTTTTTGTAAACAGACCTTTCATCTAAATTTATTTATTATTTCTGAGAGTTTATCTGTATATTTATTTCAGGTTGTATACATGAACAATCCTGTTGTGTGAATAATTTTTTTTTAAATATATTTTATTGATTTTTTTACAGAGAGGAAGGGAGAGGGAAAGAGAAGTAGAAACATCAATGAGAGAGAAACATCGATCAGCTGCTTCCTGCACACCCCCTACTGGGGATGTGCCCGCAACCAAGGTACATGCCCTTGACTGGAATCGAACCTGGGACCTTTCAGTCCGCAGATCAATGCTCTATCCACTGAGCCAAACCAGTTAGGGCTGTGTGAATAATTTTAAAGTTTTTATTTCTTGATTTTGAATTTTTATGCTTTTCATTTCCTTTTTTTAATCTTTATTGTTCATATTATTACAGTTGTTTTTCTTTTTTCCCCCCATAGCTCCCCTCCTCCCAAATCCCTCCTCCACTGTCCTCATCCATAGGTGTATGATTTTTGTCCAGTCTCTTCCCACACCCCCAACACTCCTTTCCCCCTGTGAATTGTCAGTCCACTCCCTTTCTATGTGCCTGATTCTATTCTATTCAGCAGTTTATTCTGTACATCAGATTTTTTTTTTATTCACTTGATTCTTTAGGTTCACTTGTTGATAGATATTTGTTGTTCATAATTTTTATCTTTACTTTTTCTTCTTCCTCTTCTCAAAGGATAGCTTTCAGCATTTCATATAATACTGGTTGGGTGGTGATGAACTCTTTTAGCTTTTTCTTGTCTGTGAAGCTCTTTATCTGACCCTCAATTCTGAATGATAGTTTTGCTGGGTAAAGTAATTTTGGCTGTAGGTTCTTGCTATTCATCACTTTGAATATTTCTTGCCACTCCCTTCGGCCTGCAAAGTTTCTGTTGAGAAATCAGCTGACAGTCTTATGGGTTTCGCCTTGTAGGTAACTGACTGCTTTTCTCTTGCTGTTTTAAGATTCTCTCTTTGTCTTTTGCCCTTGGCATTTTAATTATGATGTGTCTTGGTGTGGTCCTCCTTGGATTCCTTTTGTTTGGGATTCTCTGCACTTCCTGGACTTGCAAGTCCATTTCTTTCACCAGGTAGGGGAAGTTTTCTGTCATTATTTCTTCAAATAAGTTTTCAATCTCTTGCTCTCTCTCTTCTTCTGGCACCCCTATAATTCTGAAGTTGATACTCTTGAAATTGTCCCAGAGACTCCTTACACTATCTTCAGATTTTTGGATTCTTTTTTCTTTTCGCTTTTCCGGCTGGGTGGTTTTTGCTTCTTCATATTTCATATCTTTGACTTGATTCTTGGGATCCTCTAGTCTGCTTTTGGATCTCTGTATATTATTCTTTATTTCAGTCAGTGTATGTTTAATTTCTAGCTGGTCCTTTTTCATATCCTTGAGGGTCTCACTAAATTTATCGGCGGTCTCTAGAAAATTCTTGAAAAGCCTTATAACCGTGGTTTTGAACTGTATATCCAGTCATTTGCTTTCTTCCATTTCTGTCTTTTATGACCTGTTTCTTTGTCTCTGCATTTTGGCTGCTTCCCTGCATTGATAGAGTGGCTTTAATCAGCTATGTCTATGGTGGGAGAACTTCTATGCTGGAGACACCCTTATGGGGCAAGACTTGCTCCAGTGGGGCTTTGGTGCCCCCTGAGTGTGTCCCTTATGAGTCTGAGGAGTTGTAGACTGGGTGGTCCTGCTCTGACCACTGGGTACACAGTCTCTTGGAACTCCATGGAGGTGCTTTTTTAGCTTCTGCCTGGGGCTTCCCAGCCTTTTATATACAAAAGCCTTTGCTCCCAGTTTGGGTGGGTGGGGTTTCGGGGAATCTGCAGGGTGGAGCAACCAGCTATGGCCGATTCTCAGCCCTGCCCTAAGAGGCACCGGGTCTCAAGCTGCTCTGGAGTTCCTCCTGTGCCAGATAGTGCCAGACATTCCAGCTCCTCCCCGTATGATTCTGAGTCCCCAGAAACTCGCCTGGAACTGAAGTTCAGAGCCGTTAGGAGCTTGTGCTTCCCTCCCCCCCTCCCCCGTATGAAATGCTGCCAGCCCTTTCTGCGAGCCCCTTCGCGCGTGCCTCCGTACCTCTGCACTGTATCTCCGCACCTCCTCTGCGTCTCAGTCTCTTTCTAGTTGTAGAATTTCCATTCAGCCAGCCTTCCTGTGGGTCTGGGTGGTGTCTGTTTTTTCTTTTGTTGTGGTTTTGAAATGATTGTGCCCAGCAGCAATTCTGGTGTTCACCTATGCCGCCATCTTGGTTTTTCCCATTTCCTTTTTTTATTGTTTAAAGTATTACATATGTCTCCTTTACCCACCCTCCCCTGCATTGATCTCCTCCCCTCATCACTCCCACCTTTAAGGGCAAGCCCCCACTGCTCCAGTGTCTGTGTTCATTGGTTATGCTAAAATGCATGCATACAAGTCCTTTGGTTGATCTCTAACCACTCCCCCTTCTGTGCCAATATTTTTTATCCACCATAGTTTGTATACTATATTGCACTATCAGGGTCAGCACAATGGTTCTAGGATAAACCACGAGATTCAGAAGTTACTCAGCTTGTATTATGTGAGCATCACTTGTGTTTGTTACCAAGAATTCACACACATCATCTTTGGTGATAAGTTGGTGCCAATACTAGATGAATATAAACAAAATAGCAAGTCTAGTCAGATCCATAGATTTGTTTATTTGTAAAGCAAAATTACAAATTCCACACATGAAATCTTAACTAAGTTCTTCAGATTTCCTGCAAAATCTTTTTTTTAAATATATTTTTGATTGCTTTCTGAGACGAAGGGAGAGGGAGAGAAATAGAAACATCAATGATGAAAGAGAATCATCGATCAGCTGCCTCCTGCATGCCCCACACTAGGATCAAGCCTCCAATCCGGGCATGTGCCGTGTCCGGGAATCGAACCAGCAAACCTTCAGGTGATAAGTCAGTGCTTTTTTTTTTTTTTTTTTTTTTAGATATTATTGCAAAGCAAAGTAACAAAAAAGTACTTGTTTCTACCAAGATGCATGAAGAACTTGGAAATTTTACAGCAATGATTTATTGGACAGTAAGAGTTTAGAAAGATTATTAGAGGCCTGGTGCATAAAATGTGTGCCCGGGGGGCAGGGGGTTTGTCCCTCAGCCCAGCCTGCACCATCTCCAATCTGGGACCTGTTGGGGTTGGGCCTAAACTGACAGTCGGACATCTCTCTCACAATCTGGGAATGCTAGCTCCTAACTGCTTATCTGCCTGCCAGCCTGATTGGCCCCTAACCACTACACTGCTGGCCTGATTGATGCCTAACTGCTCCCCTGCCGGCCTGGTTGTCCCCAACTGCCCTCCCCTGCCGGCCTGGTCACCCCCAATTGCCCTCCCCTGTAGGCCCAATCATCCCCAACTGCCCTCCTCTGCTGACTATCTTGTGGTGACCATCTTGTGGCAACCATCTTGTGATGACATTGCACGATGCCACCTAAGCTTTTATTATATAGGATAGCAAGTATTGCTAAAGATTGCTAGGAAGAGTACAACAGAAAAATTGAGAAAGAAAATAATTGAGAGGTTAAATTATAGCCTAAACCTATCTTAGAAAATGCTAGAAAACATAAAAACATAGAAGCATATATTTCATTACCTGTCGTAGAGATGATAATATCACTTGTCTTGTGCTCTCAGGAAAACTCCATTATAGACTCATAAAAGAATGAGAAAAAGTAAATAATTTTAATTATGAAATTAGTTATTGCTTCATAGACCAGGTCTTCAAAGGGTGTTAGGCATATTGAGCTGTTTTGCAAATTGCTGTTCTAAATGATTTCTTTCCTACCTAGGGTTTCTACTACTGTCTCTCTGCCAGTGACACTCATTTGTATCCCCAGCCCAGACTGCACCAAGTGTTGGACTTGTATAGCCAATGCCTGTTTCCTTACGTTGGTGCTTTCTTACTGATTTGGCCTTTGCACATGCTATTCGTTCTGCCCCAAGTTTTCTTATTTCTTTAACCCAGAAAACTACTAGATTGTGAGCTTCTTTGGGGCAGGGACTTCCTTATACCCCAGATTTTAGCAGAATGCCATCACTAGTCTGCTCAGTAAATGTTGTTGGATTAAATTGAATCAAGGAAGAATTGTAGTCTTATGAAAAGTAAATTTACAGTTCATCCTAGGGTAAATGTTTTCTGCTTTATATCTGATCTCATTTATTCTATATTGGTTTGTATCAGCTTCAGTTTCAGAGAAAAGAATTTCATAACCTACTCCATATTCAGGACAGCTAATTCCTATATATTAAATTACCCATCAGTTCCTTTTGCCTTGTCTAGGGATAATGTATTCTGAAAGGAAGGTTATTTGGGGCTGGCCTTCAGTGTCATAATTTTTAGTTTTCTCTCTGACCACTGAGACTATCACAAAACACTTAGCATCTACTTCTCTCTTAAAATCACCTGATTTCGCCCTAGCTGGTTTGGCTCAGTGGATAGAGTCAGCCTGGGGACTGAAGGGTCCTGGGTTTGATTCCGGCCAAGGGCACATGCCTGGGTTGCAGGCTCGATCCCCACTAGGGGACATGCAGAGGCAGCCAGTCAGTGATTCTTTATCATTATTAAAGTGTCTATCTCCCTTTCCCTCTCCCTTCCTCTCTGAAATCAATAAAAATATATTTATAAATAAATAAAATCACCTGATTTCCACCAGCATTTGTGGTGGAACAAGTGTATACTACATTTATTTTAGTTTCTCTGAAGGAAGATGTTTTTGAAGAATACTTAATGATACAGAAAAATAAATGAGGCTGAAAGAGTAAGATAAATATTGCAGTCTTAGTTGAGAATCATAATGGATTTGTATATTGTATATCTACTAGAGACCTGGTGCATGAAATTCTTGCACTGGGTTGGGGGAGGCGGGGGGGTGGGGTTTCTCAGCCAAGCCTGTGCCCTCTCGCAGTCTGGGAGCCCTCGGGAGATGTTCGACTGACAGTGGGCCTAAGCTGGCAGTCAGACATCCTTAGCACTGCCACTGAGCGGGCGCCCCTCCCACCACCACCACTATGTCTGCCAGCGGCTCGGCTTCTGGCTGAGTGACACTCCTGTGGGAGCTCACTAACCACCAGGGGCAGCTCCTGTGTTGAGCATCTGCTCCCTGGTGGTCCATGCACATCATAGCAACCAGTTGTTCTGCCGTTTGGTTGGTTTGCATATTAGTCTTTTATTATATAGGGTAATATGAAACCCTAAGCGATTATTTGACTGCTAGCTGTGACACGCACTGACCACCAGGGGGCAGACGCTCAATGCAGGAGCTTCCCCCTGGTGGTCAGTGCACTCTCACAGTGGGAGCACCGCTCAGCTGACGGGGCGACAGAGCCAGGCTCATGGCTGGTGAGTGCAGCTGCAGCAATGTGAACCTCTCCCGCCTCCTTGGAAGCACTACCTAGTTGCTGCAGCACGGTGCCTAACCAGGTTTGGGCTCCTCCCCAGCCACCTGCCACTTTGTGCACTACTACATTCCTCGGGATGTCGGGACTGTCAATTTCAGCCTGAACCAACAGTCTGACATCCCCCAAGGAGTCCTGGATTGTGAGAGGGCGCAGGCCAGGCTGAGGGACCCCACCGGTGCACAAATCCATGCACCGGGCCTCTAGTCTATATATATATAAAATCCTAAGCAACCAGTCAATGTGTATTGACCACTAGGGGGCAGAAGCTCAATGCAGGAGCTTCCCCCTGGTGGTCAGTGCACTCCCACAGCGGGTGCTGCTCAGCTGACTAGGCGCCACTGGTCTCTCAGGCTCCTCCTAGCCACCTGCCACTTTGCGCACTACTACATCCCTTGGGGGATGTCAGACTGCTGGTTTCTGGCAGTCTCACATCCCCTGGGGGTCCCGGGTTGTGACAGGGCTTAGGCCAGGCTCAGGGAGCCCACCGGTGCGTGGATTCATGCACTGGGCCTCTAGTACTTATATAAATACCTATTTGAAAAGACTGGAAAGAAGTGTAACAATGGTTCTTCGTTAGTAGTGTAATTGTGAGAAATTGAGTTAAGAATGTTTTTAAAAATATTTTTTGATACATCCCATGTTTTAGGCACTATATTGAATTTTTTATGTGTGTTTTCTCAGGGAACTCTTCCATGAATCCCATGATATAGGAACTACTCATTTTTTCAGATGAAACTGAGGCCTAAGAAAGATTAACTTATCTAGGTTTATACAACCAATAAATAGAAGAGTTAAAGCCTTTATGTTATATTCTTTTTTGTTGTTAATCTTCACCCGAGGATATTTCTCCATTCATTTTTAGAAAGAGTGGAAGGGAGGGAGAGAGAGAAATAGCGATGTGAGAGAGACATGTCAATTGGTTGCCTCCCAGACAAGCCCCAAACAGGCCTGGGGATCAAGACTTGCATCAAGGTACATGCCCTTGACCAGAACTGAACCCAGGACTCTTCAGCCCAAGAACCGATGCTCTATCCACTGAGCCAAACAGGCTAGGGCATTATATTCTTTATGTTTTGTATTTCTAAACTTTTTATAATTGTATTATTTACCTGATCAAAAACAAAATTAACTTTTAAGTGATGATGCAAACATTGGGGCCTACAGCAAGTCAGGCTTGTAGAAGCTGGTGGGATTCATTCATTTGCACCGTTGGTTCCCTGAGCTAGCTATGCACAATAACAGGAGCATGGGACTTGAAAGAAATTCAGCGAAGCGTTTCAAAACTTACATAGCCCTGGCCGATGGGGCTCAGTTGATGGGAGCGTCATCCCATGCACCGGAAGGTCAGTTCAGTTCCTAGTCAGCGCACATGCCGAGGTTGTGGGTTCCATCTCTAGTCAGACGCATGTATCTCTCTCACATCCATGTTTCTTTCTCTCTCCACTCACCTTCCCCTTCCTTCCCCTCTAAAATAAGTAAAAATAAAAAGTTACAATAGACTCAGTGCACTGTTTCTAGTCTACCGAGGATTTCTTTATACTATCTACTGTAGGGAACTGATTTTTTTTTTTTTTTAGCATGGGTTGCAGGTAGTAGTACTCTTTAGTGAAATGAAATCTGATATAAGTTACAGGTTAGTTAACATATAAGGCTAGGCATGTTTATGATTTTTTAAAGTTGTTTGCTAGCAGTTGTTGTGGTTGTTGCTAGTAGTCCCTTTTGTCTTGTTGGATCCAGTGAGGTGGATGTGGCCAGATGCCCCAAGGAGAAGCTTTGTGTGTGTGTGAATGTGTGGAGTGCCTCCATGGGCCCGGGGGAAGGATTTTTCTAGTATAAGTGTGTATCTGTTATTGACAAACGTATTTAATGAAGTTAGAGGTAGTCAGTCAATGAGTATCTATAATCTTCAAGGATAACATTGATCAAAGAAGGCAACTAGAATTTACCTGTAATTATCTGTCAAATTCTCAGGCTGAGAGAATTTGACTTCTCATGTATCTCTTAACTTGAGGGATTTGTGTTATAGCAGGAAAGCACATCTACTGTAAACCTTTGTCTAAATAACTATTAGAGAATTTTTCCTCTGGCAGGAAGTTAGTTTGAGGAGCACAACACATGGGGATTAAGGAAGAAAATACCCACCTAGTCATTCTGTTACATTGAATAGACCTTGTTAGTAGAGGGGCAGGCTCCTGTTAGTGCATCAGTGAGTATGTGTGTGACACGCACACGCACAAATACACCTGCACTTCATCTGTGACAGCAGAGCGCAGGATGTGTGGAGCGTCGGGTCAAGCAAAAGAAGAGACAGCAACATTTTAAGTAAATACATAGGAGGGCAAGAGGGCCCTGACAGTGTTGCTCAGTGGATAGGGCGTCGGCCTGTGGACCAAAAGGTCCCAGGTTCGATTCCCGTCAAGGGCATGTGCCTTGGTTGCAGGCACATCCCCGGTGAGAGGGGCGCAGGAGGCGGCCGATCCATGTTTCTGACTCTCCATCCCTCTTCCTTCCTCTCTGTAAAAAATCAATAAAACATATTAAAAAAAAGACCACAGAAGATGAATGAATAAAACTGTTCCTCTCACTGAAGAAAGCCGGGAACATTTTAAAGATGTAGCTCTTTTCAACCTTTTCACCTTTTTAAAATCATTTAAACTTTTCTATATTATTCCGTCAACTGATCTGGGTAATCCTGTTCCTTTCAGCCATAAAGCTTATTGCTGTCAAGTGTAATATAAGGAATTTCTTTTGCTGGCTCTGTCCCTTCATTGGCATCTGTAGTCCTGAACAGGGTGCTTCTGTCCCCCATCCCGGGAAATCCCTCAGTACTAGATAGACAGGCAGCTGTCATCCTCATCCAGGGTGGATATTACCCTCTAGGGGTGGGGGTGTCAGGGAGGAAGCCAATGGGAAGGTGAGGTCCTGAACTCTAAAGAGAAGGTTTCTTCCTTGAAGAATGATCACGCAGCTAAGAGATTAGTGACGTCAGTGACCCAGTACTGTGCTTAGTGGTGACGTAGAGATTAGTGTTAAATGGGTCCCTGGTTTTCATCCTGCATTCTCCAATAAGTTGGAAATAAGACGGATGCCGTAATGATTTTGAGCCCTCCTTGGTCATAGAAGGACATTTTACCTGCAGTGCGTTTTAGTTCCAAGGACACTCTTTTACCTGGTCTGGGTAACCTTATTTTAGCAAGTGGAGATCTGAACATTTTAACTTTCAGATTTTACTTGCCTTTGTGCAATAACAGACTACTTGAAACATTGTTTGTCTATGTCTATAGCTACTACTTCGAGTAAGACTTCCTGTGACATACTTGGCAGACTAATTGCGGGTTTTACTTTGCCTTGCTGTCTTTCTCCCCTTAGTCTTGTTCTTTATTTCTTGTCTTCCAGAGAGGTGTGGGAAATGGAACTGGACAGACTCAAGAATCAGGATGGCGAGATCAATCAGAACATTATGGAAGAGACGGAGCGGGCCTGGAAGGCAGAGGTGAGAAGAGTCGCTGCATCGAAGGCTTTGATTCTGAGCTTCCCGACGGTAAACCCTTTGGATATGTATTAACCAGCAAGCCGTGCAGCATTGCACCGTACAGCCACTGAGTGTTTATGTGTTAGCTAAGCCCTGTGTGTGTAAAATTAGTCAGGTATGTGTGTGTGGTTTTCCTAGATCTTATCACTAGAGAGTCGGAAAGAATTGCTGGTGTTGAAGCTAGAAGAAGCCGAAAAAGAGGCAGAGCTTCACCTTACTTACCTCAAGTAGGTATCGCCCCATTCTAGGATGTTAGTGGTCCTGCAGTGTTGTGGGATTTGCTTTGATTTCTTTAGGGTTTGAAACTCTAGGCCAGCTAGTCTGGCATTTACTGAGTCATCGTGGGAATTTCAAGGTCATCTCTGTCTGTGCAGTAGTAATTGTTCCATATTTCTCTTCCTGTGTTCTAACTTCTGCATTTTCTAATTCTTCCTCTCTGCAGTCTTCTCGTTTTTTGTTTTCTATTGTATTATTTCCAGTTGTATAAACAGTATCTTTTACGCTATAGAAGCATATCAAATATCCTTGGCTGTTTGTTTCTTATGTAGTCATTTCTCTTCTTGCCATGGAATCTGGAGGACACTGTGGCCTTCTCAGGCAGATAAGACCCCTGTCTCAGTAGTTGGTTCTCTTTCTCCAATACTTGGCTTGAAAGATGCTGGAGATGAAGTGAGGCACACGACCTAGATCCTTGGCCTTCTCTTCCATCTGGTTAGACCACTCCGGTCCATTGGCCGTTCCTTTTAGGCTATCTCAGAATGTTGAGCGTTAGGTTTTCTTTAATTCTGTAAATTCCTGTTGTTTTCTTGAAAGGTCAACTCCCCCAACACTAGACACAGTTCGTTCCAAACAGGAGTGGGAAACAAGACTGAACGGAGTTCGGATGATGAAAAAGAATGTTCGGGTAAGTATAGTAATAGGGACCACTGAGTGAGTTCGGCTCTGCTTAAGCACGCTGGTGATGGGCAGCTTTGCCATGAGAGCTTATCTACACTCCGTCTTCTTCAGACTGGATGGTGGGTGCTGTCTCTCTAGGGAGGCTCACCCAGCTTGGCAGTGAAGGGTCATCCCTTCCTCCTTTCTAGGACCAGTTTAATAGTCACATCCAGCTAGTGCGGAACGGGGCCAAGCTGAGCAGCCTTCCTCAGATCCCTACTCCCACTCTGCCTCCGCCCCCGTCCGAGGTAAGAATGCAGGGTTTTGGTAGTCAGGCTTTCTGTGACAAAACCAGAGTCCTTTACTTGTTTTTGCAAAGAAGATCCTGGTTTTAATATTATCTTATTCTTGGTTCCTGCTGGTTTTGTTTGGTGTAAGAGTTGCTCATGGATTTCCCCCTTCCTGTTGTATCCTCCACCTCTCCCTCTGCAGACAGACTTCATGCTCCAGGTGCTGCAGCCCAGTCCCTCTTTGGTTCCTCGGATGCCCTTCTCCATTGGGCAGGTCGCAATGCCCATGGTTATGCCCAGTGCGGATCCCCGTTCCTTGTCTTTCCCAATCCTGAACCCTGCCCTTGCCCAGCCCAGCCAGCCCTCCCCACCCATTCCTGGCTCCCACGGGAGAAATAGCCCCGGCTTGGGTTCCCTTGTTGGCTCCCATGGTCCACACATGCCCCCTGCTGCCTCCATCCCGCCTCCCCCAGGCTTGGGCGGCGTTAAGGCTTCTACTGAAACTCCCCGGCCCCAACCAGTAGACAAACTAGAGAAGATCCTGGAAAAACTGCTGGCTCGGTTCCCACAATGCAATAAGTAAGTGTCTTTAAGGACTAATTTTAAAACATTGCCAGAGGGGCATAGGAGAGGTTTATGGGTATTCCTCACGAGTGTAATATGAGATACCTCCTCCTTTTTAGGGCCCAGATGACCAACATTCTCCAGCAAATCAAGACGGCACGCACCACCATGGCAGGCCTGACCATGGAGGAACTGATCCAGCTGGTAGCTGCACGACTGGCAGAACATGAGCGAGTGGCAGCAAGTACTCAGGTAAGACCAGGTACCGCGGGGGAGAGCACAGACCCGCTGAGATGTGAGGAAGAGGCGGTTTTGAGAAAAACGGAGGGAAGCGCTGCTGCAGCCAGGAGTGCCTAGCCTGCTCTCTCCCTTTGCTGGGCCGGGAGCTGAGTGATCGCAGTTACGTGCTCTGTGACTCACACTCTTCCCTGACTCTCACAACATTTCTGCCCACAGCCACTCGGTCGGATCCGGGCCTTGTTCCCTGCTCCACTGGCCCAAATCAATACCCCAATGTTCTTGCCTTCTGCACAAGTTTCCTATCCTGGAAGGTCTTCACATGTAAGACTCATTTTCTTTGAAAAGTAGGATGTAAAGGTGGGGAGTGATGTCAGGAGGGGCTGGTTTACAGATGGTGGGTAAGAGGAAACCATTATCTCATCAGCTGGGTTGTTGGCGGCCTCAACTGGGAAAATGTAAGTACTTTTGGCAAAAATCTGTATTTGAACTTTGACTTCTTGTGGTGTAAAATCTTTTTGTTGAATGGAAACACGAGGTGGAGTCATGGCATGAAAGGCAAGGAGACCCAGAGGTTTCTTCTTGTCTTACCCTGTGCCCGTCCCGCTTCTGTTCTGCAGGCTCCAGCCACCTGTAAGCTGTGTCTCATGTGCCAGAAGCTGGTCCAGCCCAGCGAGCTGCATCCGATGGCATGTGCCCACGTGTTGCACAAGGAGGTGGGCGCTACATTCCTTCCCCATTTCCAACTCTTCATCTACGGACAGCTGAGAATTCCTCTTGCACATTTGAGTGTTGTTGCTCAGCATCAGTATCTAAACATATTGTCCTGGCCAGTGTGCTGAGTGGTTAGAGCCTCAGCCCGTGGCTTCAGCCCCCACTTCCTCTGGGGCCTGGGCATGTGGAAATGCCCTCAGATGAGGATTAACAAAATAAACCTAAACGTAAGGCTTAAACCTCAGCAGAATTTAGAACGCTGCAGTGGGGCTCTTCCAGGCTCCTTTCTCCCTGTGCCCTTCGGAGACTCGATGAGCAGTTCATCCCAGAGCTCTGAAAGGTCACTTTCCTGAGAAACTGACAATAAGATATACATATCTAACTGTCGTTTCAAATAATAGCATTGTCAGGAGAGAAATGGCTATGAGATTAGTAACTCCATTCACAGAATTGAAGTCTGTTAGAGATTATCTTTCCACACTGACCCTCATTCCCATCACTGTTACCAAGCAGAGTTAATAGCAGCAGGGATGATTCCTTTTTTACCATATTTTGTTCATTGTGTTTTAACAGTAGGTAGACACTGAATTTACATCTAAGTTCTTGGTGAGGGAAAGTCCTGAATAAGATTTTAGGTGATATATGTATTAGCAGATGGAAGTTCATCTAAGCCTGGATGGATCATTCAACAAAAAGCAGCTGCACACCGTTATTAGCAGGTGGTTAATGTTCCCTATGAAAGGACAGGCCCGCCTCTGAAGGTCCTTCTGGGGGTGACTCAGGAAATAGGCCTCCGCCCCATTGAACCGGAATAGCACTCCTTCCCTCCCTCCCTCCATCTTTCCAGATAAACCTGAGGTATGTCTTTCTTTATTTCCAGTGTATCAAATTCTGGGCCCAGACCAACACAAATGACACTTGTCCCTTTTGCCCAACTCTTAAATGATGGACCTGATCGGGGAGGAAGAAGAGAAGCTGAGGTGAACAGGAAGCGCGGGTGCAAGATTTCTAAAGCTCTATATTTACACAGCGACGCATACTCATGCCATGTACATTTTTATTATACAGGAAATGTGTGTGTAGAAAGTATGTATTCAAATGTTCGTAATGAAAGTATGTATATTATGCAAAAATGGTCTGTCCCCCTCAGCTTGCAATTCCTTTAGGGGGAATGCAGATTGTAGCTAAGATGATGTTTAGTTTGGCCTTGAAATTATGATATTCCTGCCTAAGGCTGTTTTCAAATACAATATAAAAATCATTAGGAAGCTGCTGTGGCTCTAAGGCTATCCTGCTTTGATTTGGCTCAACCACTAGTCCATTTCCTAAGGTTCGTGTGTGCAGATTTGAACCCTGGTGCTCACCCTTTGTCCAGCTGGCTACCTTGACTACGGAAAGCCTTTGGAAGCCTTAGTGTCTTAGCAACTCTCTAAACGGATGAAATGAGACTGATTGAGGAAAAAAATGTAACCCTGAGAGTTTGACTTTTCACTGAGTATTTTACTGCTTATGTTTTGTATATAGGCTTTAGGTTTACAGAATATTCTGTTTTACAACAGCAAAATTCACAGCCCAGGAGTAACAACATAGCCAGGTCCCAGTTCCCCACGTCCTCACAAACTTCTGTTCACCTACTTCCTCAACAGTCGTCTCTTCAGAAACTGGCACAAGCTGAAGGTCTTCTCTGGAAGCCACCCCTTGCCCCCACTGACTCGGCCAGCCTTACAAAGCCCTCCCTCTCCCTTCCCCTCTGGTCTTCTTGTCTGGCTAACCCTCCCCCTGCAGGTTAAGGCAGTCGTTCACAGCCAGGTTGTCTGGTGGCTTGGATGAGCTCTAGGCAGGCACAGCTGAGGAGAGAGGTCTGTGCAGAATTACTTTCAGAATGATCTTGGGATGCTGGGCTTTCGTTTTTGAAACGAGAGAGCTATGGGGGACACATGTCCTGCCCCGGGGAAGATGGAGACCCCATTGCTGGAAAGGGAGGTGGGTTTGAGGTTGGGAAGGCATGTGTTCTCTGGGTAGCCACCTGGAACCAGATCAGTGTTCCCCTCTGTCACACTGAGCTTTTCTGGCTTGTACCCCGAAATGCTGGGGCTCTGTTGAGCTTTCATACCCTCTTATCTTTACTCTTACCAGAGGAGGATTCAGCACTCTTCTCTTTGGAATTAAACAACTAAAACCAAGTGTTAATTTTTTAAGAATAGCTCCAGGGGAAGGAGGTTATTGTATCACCAACAGCTGAATTTTTTTCACTCTGGGACCTGGAAATGCTAGCTTGCACTAGGGTAGCAAAGCCTTCTCCTTGCATATCCATCTAAATTCTCTCCGTTTCTGCTACTCTTTTCCTGCTTTGTTTCATCTTGCCTGTCAGCGCATGGACATACTCTTTCTCTTCTGCTACTGCCCTGGTTTGTTAACTGGCATTAGTGTGAGGAGCTAGATCTCCCAAGGGCTCCTTGGCATCTTGTAGGGTCACTGAGATGGCTGCATACGCCCCTCTGCAGAGGTCAGGTAACCTATTTTCCTTGGTTGATGGGACTTGCATGTCTCCAGTGCGTAGTGTCAGAGTAAGGGAGGGCGCCAATGGAGGACTAGCTCTTTTGTTCTTTCCTTTTGCGGGGGGGCGGGGCCAGGGGGTGAGTCATTTTCATCTTGTTATCGTAGTATCTTATTTCCCCTCAGCTTTGCAGCAGCCCGGGGCCACCTGCAGTGCTTTTCAGGAGGTATAGAGAATATTCTGTTTCTTTTCCACAAATCTTTGAAGCCACAGGAGGGAGTCAGGGGCTTAGCTGCTTGCTGGTGGAACCCTGGAAGGCCACCTGTAGCTGGAGAGCAGGGTAGGGAGAGGTGTGCTTGGACCGGGGCCAGCCTGTTCTCCCTCTGTCCCTTGGCCTGCAGTGCTAAAGCCATGCACACCGACAGGAAAGGCCCTAGTGCAGCGAGGAGGGATGGGACAGTCATTTTTCTGGAGTCGATTGAAAAATAGAGATACAGAATCCATATTTTCACAAGCAAGAAGCTGTTGTCAAAAATTTTTTTACATGTAGAGGTTGTAATTCCAGATAGAAAGGAAGTTACTCATAAAAGAGAGCCCAAGTTTTCTCTGAAAGGAAAAGCGGACAGTGGGGCTTACTAGTGAAGGGGCTAACTTGTGTTCTCCGGAGAGAGCTGGGGAAGCCAGTTTTCCCCACGTGGGGAGGAGTTATAAAGCAGAATGCGGCATTTTTATTTCACGGTAACAATTCGGGAAGTTTATTTACACAGCAAGTTCCGAGCTGGAAGCGGTCAGCCTCCAGTGTACCTGTCAGTCTGTGTGGTTCTGGGTGTTCCCATCAGCCAAGCAGCACCAGGTGCAGGGGAGTGGAGAGTCCAGATTAAAGCTACGCCTCGGTGTTCTTGATGATTGTGTATGGCTTGTGGCTGAAGCCAGGATTGCAGGGGCCCTCCTTGCAGTTCCCTCTCCCTCAGGTAGTTCACACTCAGCAGGCCCCTTACCTGGAAGCAGGGTATAGACCACAGAGGAATGAGGCCCAGTGGGCATTCCGGGAAAATTTGCTCTTTCCACTAACACTGATATCATAGTTGACTGTGTTAGAACGGATAGGAAATGAACTCCGTCCTCAGTACTTAGCGCAAGAACTGGCTTGGGTACCCAAGTACTGTTAGGAGTGGGGAGTAGAGAGCAGGACAGGAGAAAAAGATGGGCTGCATTGAGGGGCTCTTGTGGAAAAGGAAGGAAGGAAGTCGAGGCCCCATCCTTTCTCCAGGCAGCCTGGACACCGAAGGTGACAGTGCTATAGTCAGCGAGCCCTGTGTTCTGACACTCTGGCTCCAATACTTGTGCCACTGGGGATGCTGTAGCCAAGTACATGGCGGCTGAGACCTAGGGTGAGAAGGCAATGAAACGGCTCCGTGTTATGTAACGATCTTACAGCTGAACAGGAAGAACTCGAGGCGGGTAAAGGGTATCACCCCTGTGCCTGTGAAATGAGTCTTCAGGATTCCGCTTTCGAGGATTAGTAGGGAGGAGAGTTCTCCTGTCTGTTCTTCTTAGCACCTCAGCTGCGGAGCTCCGAGGTCTCGGGGTTTGGGGGAGGGAGGGGAGAGGTGCCCAGGGAGACGAGGCCCAGCCCCGCTCAGTTGCCATGTTCCCACTGCTTTCCCAGAGGACGCCTGGGGATTGGGAGGGTGGGACATGACACGGCTGACAAGTGTTTGCGTTTGTAGAGCAAAGCGTCCAGGGAGAGACAAGCGGGACCAATAAGGTGGAAATTCATTTGTTAGATGGAACTTCTTAGTGGACACTTTTAATTTAAGAGATGAAAAGACCTTTTTGGCAAATAAGCCCTTCTTCCCACCTCCCTGTTGATCGGCTGCAGCCACAACAAAGAAAACCCTGGGAAGCAACCCCTGTTCACGAGAGGGTTCTGTCCTGTAGGTGAAGCCCAAAACGGGAGCTGGCAGTGTCCTGTCCACCTCTCCTGCTCCACCCCAGTGTCCCCTGTCCTCACGCTCCCTCTCTTCCTCTTCCAACCGTTTGTACAAACATTCAGTCAGGTTATTGTTTTGTTTAATTCAAGAGGCAGTCTTTGCGCCAATGTTAAGCTCGTCGGTACAGCTCCTATCTCTAAAGCAGAAACTAACTGTGCATTTGCCCCCGCTGCCTTGGGCCAGCAGGGGAGCAAGGCCAGGCCCTGTAGGCACCCCGGGGTGACGGGTGGGATGCCCCCGCTCTGGAACCAAGGAAAGAGGGTTGCTGTGGGTTGGAAGGCTGGAAGGGATGGTGGGCAAAGGTCAGGGCTGAAGTTTCAAGAAGCAGAATTTCCCAACTCAAGTTTGAGGTGACATATTCCTGCCACGAGAGCGTGTCTCTTCCCTGTCCTGGTTCCTGCAGGTGCCGTCCCTGCAGCCCACCTTGCCAGCTCCTCCTCCTCTGCCAAGCAGAGGCATTTGGTGGGTGGGTAAGGGTCCTGAGGTGCTCTGGCCACAGGTGCCATCCCATTTTTTTGTGACCAAGTTGAACCACCACCCAGATGGTCCAGGGGACGCTCTGTCTTCTGCTCATGGGCCTCCTCACTTCAGCAGGGAGATGTCATCAGCAAAGTCATCGTGCTGGTGGCGCAGGCAGCGGAGGCAGCGCCACTGGCACACCATGAGGCAGAGTGGCAGCATGAAGAGGGCGCAGATGGCAGCCATGACGTAGGCTATGGTCATGAGGGTTGACTCGTCTGTCTGTGGGATGTTGTAGCCACAGTCCATCATGTCCAGGGTGACAAACGGGCCTTCCACCGCCGCCGTCCTGAACTCGTCGTGCACTGGAGGAAGGGCAGAGGTGAGCAGGCAGTTGAGTGTCACGCAGTTTGGATTACGCAAGGAAAAGGACTTCCCGGCTGGGCTGTGAAATTGGCCCGAGGAGGCTGTAGAAAGCAGTGCCAGGTGGAGGCACGTCTCCCCCAGGCCACAGGGAGCAGCGACCTTTTGTTTGTTAATCCCACTCGATATTTTTTCCATTATTGTTTTTAGAGAGAGGAGAAGGGGGAGGGAGGGAGGAACATCGATGTGAGACATGTCAATTAGCTGCCTCCCACACATGCCCTAGCTGGACCTGGGAATCGAACCCATGATCCTTTGGTGTATGGGCCAGTGCTCTAACCACTGAGCACACTGGGCAGGGCACCCGCTACCATTCTGAAGTGGCTTTTAAGCTCCCCTCCGTCAGGTGGCAGGGACACTGTAGGCTCAGCCTGCTGCCCGTGAGCTCCTCCAGGTGCCCGACAGCTCTTGCTGCCCCTGGCATCCAGCAGAAGCTCCCAGGCAGGCAGGGTCGCCACGCCAGGCAGTGGGAAGCTTAGGCGCTGCCTCTGGCTCTGGCACAATCTGTTGACTCTGGCTTGAGGCAGTTGTTCCTCCCTCCCAGACTGGCGGGGCCCAGACCTGCTGCCTGCTGGACAGGGAGGGACATGGACAGACTGACCCACACCCTGGCGCTCACCATGGCAAGCGCTGACAGCAAAGCCGATCCGCTTTCTTGCCCGATCAAAGACCACGTAGAAGCCCTCCATGACGACAGCTCCCAGGACAGTGCCCGTGGACGACTGGGAGACGGCGAACTTGTAGCAGTCGTCTTGGGATGTGGCCACATCTTCCACTGGCCGCAGGTATTGCTAAGGATAAGGAGGCAAAGCGTCAGTGTCTTCCTCGCTCCATCCTGCCACCCCACCTCCGCCTTCTCGGTGGCTGTGTCCTTAGGCCACTCTTCCCGTCGGCATCCCTGAGCTCCGAGGGCTTGCTTTTCCATGAGCCCTTCACCCCTGGACACATCTATGTCTTTCAAGTCCTGGGAAGCCTTGTACTGACATCTCCCTACATGACTGTCTCCTGGGGCCGCTGCCTCGCGGGGGGGACGCACCTGTGGGAGAATGGTGATGCGGAAGGACTGGTTGGTGACCTCGCTCATCAGGTAGAGCGAGATGACGGGGAAGATGTTCCAGGGGGTGGTGCCTGCCTGCCAGCACACCAGCTGCTCCCCCAGCCAAAAGCCGTCCGGGAACTTCTCCGTCTGCCTCGGGCAGAAAGGGAGACAGTGAGGAAACAGCCTCTGCCACCATCTCACCTCCCATCCTCAGATCACACTCACTGGCCTTTCCTTGCTTTTCCTGGAATATCCAAACAGGGAGAGGTCCATTGGAACCCAGGAATTAGAGGAGGAGAGTGGGAGAATGAGGCCAACACTGTACAAGGGGATTGTGTGACGAGCAAACACCCACGAAAGAGTCTAAGTAGAAGGTTCTGAGGGGGGCACTTGGCTCTTGAAGAATGTGACTCAACAGACTCCCTGGGTCTCCAATCATCTCTGTACCCCTGACTCAGTGCCACTGACCGAGGAGGCTGCCTTGATGGATTTGACTGCAGCTTCAAACACTTTCTTGGGCAAACGAAGGTTGGTGGTGCCACTGTCCACGATGCTCTTGTCATAGTTGTACTGAGGGAGAAGAGAGGTTAGGGTACTCAGGAGCTGCTCGCGATGCCAGGTTCTGGCCAGTCAGAGGGTTAGTCTGACTGTTGGGTGCTGTCTGGGTTGGCATCCTGGCTTTGCCACTTCTTAGGAGTATATCCTCAGGCAAGTTACTTCACTTCAGTGGCTCAGTTTCCCCATCTTAAAGGATAATAGTACCTACCTCACAGTTATTATAAGGATTAAATAAATTAATACATTTGAACTGCTTACAGTGGTCCTGGCACACAGGGAGCGTTCAGTAAATGTTAACTCTTACTATCCTGGGTGGGAAGATGTTCTTCAAATCTTGAAAATAAAAGTACCTTGTATGGTGGTTTTAATTTTTCATAGTACTTTTATATCTGTTCTAATTTAGCACGCACTGAGAACCTAGGTGAGGAAGACCCACGGCTTAGCTGCCATTTCCTGGCTTCTGCTATGTGCCAGGTACTGGGATGGACACTGTTCATTCTGTCTTCCCATAGCCCTGGGGACCCTGTTCTTGACTCTTTTGCAGAGGAAACAAACCCGACAGTAACTTGTCTAAGGGCAGATACTTGCTAAGGGCAGAGCCAGAACCCAAAGCTGGACTCCCGTTCACCATCACATCGCACTGCCTTGCGAAGCAGGCCGTGAAGCAAGGCTACGGTGGGTCCAGGCGAGCTTTACCCTGCCTGCGCCAGGCGGTCCCTGTGAAGTGCCCTGTGTGCCCCTTGTGCTCCTGACTTTGAGGTTCAGCCCGAGCCTTCCTGCAGGTCCTGCTCCTGCCTTGTCCTTCCAACCTCATAACCTAGGGTCCGACCTCATCCTGTTTCGCCACGCCCTGTGCCACTCCATGCTGCCCCCTTGCTGTCATTACCTCCTTGCAGTCCATTCTCAGATCCTGTCCATTGATCTCCACCCGCACAATGATCACCTCATAATACCACTCCCGTCGGATGGGTGTGTACCAGAGGCTGCCCGTGTATAGCGAGGGGTCGATGCCCCCGATGATCTAGGGAGAAAAAGGCAGGTAGCTGAGTCCCAGCACGAAGAGCAGCAGGTCACCTAAAAGCAAGCGAAGGACCAGGAACTTCTGGGAGTGGCAAGGCCCTCCACAAATGACCTTTCTCATCCTGCTTCTAAGCAAATCGTGCCCCCGAGTAACATGGTTTAAAATGTACTAGGAATGTATTCATGGCCTGGCTGGTTCGGCTCAGTGGATAGAGAGTTGGGCTGCGGACTGGAAGGTCCAGGTTTGATTCTGGTCAAGGGCACGTGCTCAGTCGGGTTTCGGGCTCGATCCCCAGTGGGGGGCGTGCAGGAGGCAGCCAGTCAGTGATTCTCTCTCATCGATGTTTCTATCTTTCTCTCCCTTTCTCTCTGGAATCAATAAAAATATATTTAAAAATAAGAATGTGTTCAAGACCTAACCGGTTTGGCTCAGTGTCGGCCTGCGGACTCAAGGGTCCCAGGTTCAATTCCGGTCAAGGGCGTGGACCTTGATTGCGGGCACATCCCCAGTGGGGGGTGTGCAGGAGGCAGCTGATCGATGTTTCTCTCTCATCGATGTTTCTAACTCTATCCCTCTCCCTTCCTCTCTGTAAAAAAAACCAATAAAATATATTTAAAAAAAGAATGTTCATGCCCAGTGGTGTGCTCAGTGATTGAGCATCAGCCTAAGAACCAGGGCACATGCCTGGGCTTTTAGACTAGATCCTCAGTAGGGGGTGTGCAGGAGGCCGCCAATTGGTGAATGTGTCATCATTGATGTTTCTATCTCCCTCTCCCTTCCTCTCTCTGAAATCAATAAAAACGTTGAAAAAGCAACATCAAAACAATGTGTTCAGGGGAAGAGACTTTCTCGGAGTTTTAATTATTTGTTTCAGAATCACAGTCCTTGAGATGAAGTTATTTAAACCTAAACTGGCACAATAAATGTTGAATGAGTGATTATTTGCTTCTATACATTTTATTTTCCTGCTTGTTGGAGATGGAAAACCACTCACCAGTTGTCCTAATTAATAGACTTTTACACTTTTTACATCTCTGCCTTATCACACACTGAACATCCTACTGCAGTCGGCTTCGTTTCCCTTCCCTTCGAAACCTCCTAATCACCTTTCCAGGTTTACCGGAGGCAACCCGAGTCCTTTCTGGAGTAATGCCAGGAAGACAGGAGGGACAGAGAGTGGGGGTGGGGAACATAGACACTAAGTAACGGAGCCCAAGACTGTGGCAGGGAGGCAAGTGGCACCCATCTCTACCCAGCGCCAGGACCTCCCTCTCTCAGGACCTACTCACCATGCTCCCTCCAACTGAGGCCAGCACTTGCGACTGGTTGGGGGAGAAGCCGGTGCCGCACAGCTGCAGGGAGAAGAGGTTGGGCACGTGGGTCTGCTTTACCAGCGAGTCAAAGAAAGGCTCCAGGGCGTCGTCGGGCTGTGGTGGAAAGAGGAGGGATCCTCACACAGAGGCCAGCTTCTTGCCTACACGGGGAGGCGATGGCAAAGACGGGGATGTTCCTGGGGAAAGACCGCCTTGAGGTCCTGGGATTAGCAGCAGGCATGCCATGCAAACAGGAAGTACTGAGGGCTACAGATCTATGGGATCCCCATGTGCCCATCATGTTTCAGGGCCTCTTACTCAAAAAGATCATGGCGTCTGGAAACCAAGGCTGCTCTGTACCAGTGGCGACGTCTTGCGCCATAGTTCTGCCCTCTACCCGGATGGGATTCGGACTACCTGTAGACAGAGCGCTGCCCCCTTCCTCGGCCGGCTCCCTCCCCTTCTCTTTCCCAAGTCCGCCCTGTGTAACAAGCAGTGTGCACACGCAGTCCAGACCTCAGCCTGTTCCACTCACCCTGGCGATCTCGGCATAGGCCAGCCCCAGGATACCTTCCCAGTTGGAGCCATTGATGAAGAACTTGTCTGACTCGGTGATGGCGGCAATGTTGGCCCGCACAGTGACATTGGGGCCATGGGGGATGCTCACCAGGTCGGTGCCCAGCTCCCCCTCCCACTTGCCCTGGGTGTAGGGCACATACACGCCCTTGCGGAGGTCCCGGTATGTGCTGGACCTGTGAAGACGGAGGCAGAGCTGTGTGGGTGCAGGACCACAACTGGTACAGGACCCAGCAGCAGAGCAGCTCCCAGCAGCCTGGCTTACCTCAGGGGCATTCTAAGGAAATGCTTCCAGGCTGCTCACCAGACTAGAGGGACCCACCACCCAGAACGGCGGAGAGTGACCTGGCAAACAGATGAGGGAGCTACTGCTGGGCTCGCCTTCTGTCCGCATGGCTCACGCTGCTGGATGCAGAGCTCAGGCTCAGGACAGAACAGTCTAGGCTTTGTGTATTGTACTTGCTGCGGCTGCAGGGACAGCAGTGGCATCTCTTCCCCACCCAGCCAGCTCTGTCACACTCCCGGAGAAAAGGAGCCATTGATTCTCCTGCTGGCTTGGGATCCAGCAGTGCCATCCGAGTGGCAGACCAAGTGCCAAGGGGTAAATGGGGAGCCTCTACAACAAGTTCTTCCAGAGAAGGGGTTGGCACATGCCCATCAACGCCCCTCCCTGGGTGTAATCGCACCGCTGACCAGCGTGTGTGTGTGTGAGTGTGACGGAGGACAGGGACAGGACCTGCACGAGCTCCCTTTCATTGACCCTGAGGCCCTGCGCCCTGACTGCTTTCTCCAGACGGGGAGTTGAGGGGAGGCGGCAGCGGGGAGGTGGCTTTGGCATCTTCCTGGAAGTCCACGAATGGGGTTTAAGACTCTGCTCAAATACAGATGCATCAGACATCCAAGTCCTGCTTCTATGATCCCTTGCGGCCTCTCTTACCTTAAAGACCCACTTCGACCCTCCCTCCCACCAGTTGTCTAAATCCCAGCGCTGGCCCTCTGGCTGATGTGGGGGAGGCAGCTCAGCCCACAGTCCAGACACTGGTTCAGGCAGTGGGGTTTCTGGAAGGCTCACTCAGAGTGACCCCTGGGCAAGAACACAGCAGCGCGCTCCCTGCAACCTGCTTACCCTGGACTAGGCGGTGCTGCTTCCCATTCAGGAGAGAGGGGGACCCTGGGGTTGCTCAGAGCTTATTCCCCTGCACAGGAGGCTGCCTGCTCTCCATCCCAAAGATCTCCCTGGCTGCCCCTCACTTTACCCTTTCCCACAGTACACCCCTCGAATCCACACCCCACTCTGCTGTCCTGCTCACCGTCACCTTCTCTCCTTCCCCTTCCCTGGCAGGAAGGGTCCTAGGAGCCTCTCTCCCCGCAGCCCCCCTTTTTCTCGGACCCCCCTTGGCCCTGCACCGGGGCAGTTCTCCCCTCCAGTCCTGGACTCACAGCTGCCTCTGGTAGTAGCGATGCAGGAAAGGGTGGGGCGCGGCCCCCACTGCGAAGTTGCTGCTGCCCGTGTCCACCAGGATGTTGAGCTGCGGGAGGGAGGGGAGAGCGCAGGTCACTGACATGGGGCCTGACTCCCGCTCAGCCTCCCTGCGGAGTGTCCCCAGTAGAGTGTCCACCAGGCAGATGGGTCCTGTGGCCGTAGTAGGGCCTCAGGCCTCGGAAACAGTGTCTCTGCTTCCCCCGGAGAATCATGGCATTTTCTGTGTCGTTAGAGTCACAGCGTGTGTGGGGTGTTGTCTGTCCCTATCTCCCCTCAGCACCCCCCCCTCCCTGTCCGTTCTGTCTTTAGAGCTTGCCCCTCCTTCCTGTCTCGGAGGAAGCAGTGCGTCCCCCGCAGGCCACCTGGCTGGGCCCCACCAGCTGTCTTAGGAGCTGGCACCGGCGCGGGGAGTGAGGGGGCTCCATGGCACGTGATGCCTCCGTGTTTCTGACCCTACCTGCCAGACATGGCTCCCCGAAGGCCCCCCTTCTGTCTCAGAGGTGACACAGACCTGAGTCCACTGTCAGAAAGGGTGGGAGCCAGGATCAGGCCCCTCGCCGGGGCCCTGGTGGGGCCGGGTGAACATGGACAGGTGTCTGTGTCCTCGCTGTGCAGCCCGCTGGCATCTCTTCCACCTGTCCCTCCCTCCTCATCCTCGATGGTCTGTCTGACCCCAACCTTCTGCGGCCCCCTCCCTGTCACTTCCCGGTGGGAGCCAGTGGCCGCCCAGAGCTGCTGCATGCCTACCACGTTCTCCCAGGCAGAAGGAGGGAAGGCCTGGCCTCGGGAACACGGCCCTCTGTGAGGCAAATCCTCTTGCCAGCGTGCCGCGTTCAGCTCCTCCCCGGACTCCCCGGCCCTTCCTCTCTGTATCCTCCCTCCTCAGTGCGGTGAAGTCAGCTGACCTTGGGTTTGGTGCAGGTTCTGACCTTGCCACCTCGGGAGGCCCCTGCGCTTCCCTGGGCTCCAGCTGCCTCCTCTGCCGGCTCCTTCCTGCTCTCCGTGGGCTACTGTGGCACCTCTGACGCCCGTCCCCGCCCAGCCTGCTCAGCCTCCTGGGAGACGCCCCTGCACTGGTCCCCGGGCCTCTGACCCTGCTGGGGGTCCTGCTGGTGCTGGCCCCACTCCTGGCCTGGCTCCCATGCCCCTCTGCCTCCTCCCCTTCTCCTGCCCCTCTTCCTGGTCTCCAGCACAGGCTCCGGATGCTGAGCTTCCAGGGGATCAACAGAGCTGGAGGCTCAGAGCCGCAATGTCAGCCGGATAACGGACAATGACTAAAGCAGCTCTTCACTCCCCCTCCCTCCGCCCCACCTGCTGCTCTGCTCCCAGCACTGCCTCAAGTGGCAGGGATCCCCCTAGCACGGGACCCCCAAGAAAGAGGCGCCTCCACAACCCAGGACCCCAGGGCTCTGCAGGGGACAGTGGCCTGGGATGTGTGCCCACGTGTTACACCACAACAGAGCTTTACCTGGGGGCTCCATGTCCCCGCCATTCCAGACTGCCCTCCTTCCCACTGCAGAGAGGGGGTCTCCCTGTAGGCCACCCCTCCAGCCTTTAT
>PVJC01020443.1:0-29177 GCA_004026665.1 Murina feae
TCAGTCCACTCCCTTTCTATGCCTCTGATTCTATTCTATTCACCAGTTTATTCTGTTCATCAGATTTTTTATTCACTTGGTTCTTAGATTCACTTGTTGATGGATATGTATTTGTTGTTTATAATTTTTATCTTTATTTTTTCTTCATCCTCTTCTCAAAGGATACCTTTCAGCATTTCATATAATACTGGTTGAGTGGTGATGAACTCCTTTAGCTTTTTTTTGTCTATGAAGCTCTTTATCTGACCTCAATTCTGAATGACAGCTTTGCTGGGTAAAGTAATTTTGGCTGTAGGTTCTTGCTGTTTATCACTTTGAATATTTCTTGCCACCCCCTTCTGGCCTGCAAAGTTTCTGTTGAGAAATCAGCTGATAGTTGTATGGGTTCCCCCTTGTAGGTAACTAACTGTTTTTCTCTTGCAGCTTTTAAGATTTTCTCCTTGTCTTTTGCTCTTGGCATTTTACTTATGATATGTCTTGGTGTGGTCCTCCTTCAGTTCCTATTGTTTGGGGTTCTCTGCACTTCCTGGACTTGGAAATCTATTTCTTTCACCAGATGGGGGAAGTTTTCTGTCATTATTTCTTCAAATAGGTTTTCAATATCTTGCTCTTTCTCTTCTTCTGGCACCCCTATAATTCTGATGTTGGTACACTTGAAGTTGTCCCAGAGACTCCTTATACTATCTTCATACTTTTTGATTCTTTTTTTCTTTTCTTTTTTCTTTTTTGGCTGGGTGGGTTTTGCTTCTTCATATTTCATATCTTTGACTTGATTCTTGCAATCCTCTCGTCTGCTGTTGGATCTCCGTATAATATTCTTTATTTCAGTCAGTGTATGCTTAATTTCTAGCTGGTCCTTTTCAAATTTATCAGCGGTTTTTAGAAAATTCTTGAAAAACCTAATAACTGTAGTTTTGACTCTATATCCAGTCATTTGTGTTCCTCCATTTCTGTCATTTGTGACCTGCTTCTTAGTCTCCGCATTTTGGCTTTCTGTGTATAGGGCCCAGTGATTCAGCCTCCCCAGTTAGCTAGGGTGGACACTCTTGTTGTACGCCTTTGAAGGCTGGGTGCACAGTCTTGTTGTAGTTATCACTGGGAGGTATCACTGGGAGGAAATGATCTGCAGGCTTTTATCCTCGTTGTTTGGGGTTTAGATCTTTTGGAGTTCTGTCCCGGCTGCAGAGTTTAGATCTTTTGGAGTTCTGTCCCTTAGGTTATGCTGAAGGCAGGCAGGCACACATCTTGGGCGGGTTTGTAGGTGGGATGGTGCAGGGTCTCAGAGTCACTGGGGCAGAGCATCCCACAATGGCTGTCGCAGTTTCTCCGGGTTTGGCGTCTCCAAGCCCTGGGGTCTGTGCACGCCTCTCAGTCCCTGAATCTCCGCATCAGTGATTGCTGCAAACAGCACTGTTAGAAGGCCACTGGTCTTCTGCCCCGTTGCCCTACAAGCCACGGACCAAGCGCAGCCGCCACTCCCTTTCACCCACACCATCACGCCGCCTCTGTTCCTCATGTTCATACCTCTCAGTTTTGGCGCCGGGAGTTTCTATTCAGTCTCAAAGCACTCCTTTTCTTGCCTTCTAGTTAGGTGTAAAGCTTCCCCTCCCTTGGTTCTGGAGGGTGGCCATTTATCTGTATAGTTGTATTCTTATAATATAGTTGTGGAGGCTGCACAGTTAGGTATATACCTCATGCCGCCATCTTGGTTCTCCCTCTAATACACATTATTTTTTAAATTTAGTTTTAGTGAGAGGAAAGGAGAGAGAAAGAGAGAGAGAGAGAGAGAGAGAGAGAGAGAGAGAGAGAGAGAGAGAAGAGAGAGAAACATCGATTGGTTACTCCCTGCACATACCCAGACAGGGGAGCAAATCCACAACCTAACTATGTGCTTGACTAAGGAATCAAACCTGGAACCACTTGGTGCATGGGATGACCCTCTAATCAATGGCGCCCCCTGGCCAGGGCAATATACACATTTTTTTAGGGTTACATTTCTGAGAGGATCTATGGTCTACAGCTGAATTTGGATACTCAGGGTTTCCTAACTGTGATAAGAATTTGGAAAACCTTCAAAAGCAACATATCTTCAAACAGAATGCTTCTCTGCCTATATTTTGGCTTTCTTGGAATACTTAAAAAAATTTTTGAACTATGGAAAATTCACTTATATAAAGTAATAGAATAATGCCATGTATCAACAGCCCAGCTTTAACAATGACCAATTCATGGGCTATTTTGTATATCCACTATTAAATCTTACATGCTCATTGCATTATTTTGAAGTGATCTCAGACATCATATCATTTTATTTATATGTAGCTTATTATAAAAATCTCCAATATAATGGCTTTTTAGAAACATAGCACCATGTCATTGCCACACCGAAAATTAGATAAATAACCCCTCAACACAGCAAGTGTTCAGTTTTTCTGTTTCAGAAACATTTTGTAACAGTTATTTTGCTTGAACATGAATCCAAACAAAGCCTAGCATTTGGCTATGTTTCTTCAGTTTGTGAAATGTGTGGTTTCTCTGTTCTCTAGTCTTCCTTGCAAGGTATTTGCTGAAGAAACAGTTGTTTGCCTAGTGGAACTACCCCTATTCTGGATTTTGTTGGTGTCATCCCTGTGATGTCATGTACTATGAAATTCTGCCCTGGGCTCCAGAAAATAATCCTAACACCCATTATTAACACCTTTGACTGCTGATGATGTGCCATTTACAGTGTTTTATGTGTAAGAAGAAATTCAATCCTTCAAAATCCCTAGTTTCTACGTGGTAAATACAAACATGATGTAATTTTAAAATCATGTGACCTTTAAGTGGTATGATAGTACATACTAATAAAGCCATGCTTTTTATACAAAATCTAAAATAATTTAAATAACTCAAATAATTTATAAAAATCACATAATTCAAAATCATAAGGACTGATTTCCAACTTTGCTTATAGTAATGTTATATGATAATTCTCCTTTTAATTTCTAGATGATAAAAAATAATTGATCTCATTTTTAGAGTTAATTTTACTTTTAAAATTATATGAAAATTCAAAAAATGAATCCCTTTAATAAAATGGAACTAACAATAAGTTTGTTTTTCCAAGTACTTCATGGGGAAGGAGTCTGAGTAGGACAGCATTTGTATATTTCTGGGACATTGGTCATAATGACATTCAATATAACCCTTATATTACAGTAACACACACACACACACACACACACACACACATCCCTCCAGAATGCCAAGTTCTTAGCTCATGAATCATTGAAATGTAAAACTCTTTGAGCACTTTGTGCATTTTCAGTTTACCTATAAATTTTCCTTATTAATATTTTTATTTTATACTCTTGGGATCATAATTGCTGATCTTTTGTTTCCTTTCCTCAATGACTTTCATAATAATTTTTATGTTCACAGCAAAATTGAACAGGAAATACAAAAATTTCTGTGTACATCCTGCCCTTCCTGGCACAACCTCCTTCATTGTTAACATTTCCCACCAGAGGGGTACATCTGTTACAACTGATGAGCCTCCATTGACACATCATTATCACCCAGAGTCTATGGTCTCCATGAGGGTTCATTCTTCATGTTGTGTATTAGATGGTTTGGACAAAGGTGTAATGACTGTGTGCACCATTATGGCATCACACAGAATTGCTTTATGGCCTTAAAAATGTCTCGTGCTCTGTTACTTACACTGACACGATGCTCTGGTTCTGATTCCCCGAATGTGTTAATTTTAGTGTACACTTTTACTTATTCTCTAACCTCTATCCAGGTAGCTTTTTTCTCTTGAATCTTTCCCCTCTCCTCCCAAAAGTAGGCAGGCATATATAAAAATATGTTGCATACAACATTTCTTGACTAAAAGTTTATGGGCCATAAGGATGGGAGATATCTTTTATTATAGAGTAAACACCTAAAGCCATTTATTATAACTTTTTGCTCTAGTTCTCTTAGCAACCCCTTCACCAATAATATGTCACTGACTACTATATCCTACTAGGGGCCCGGTGCACAAAATTCGTGCACGGGGGGAGGGTAGGGGTCCCTCAGCCCAGCCTGCCCCCTCTCACAGTCTGGAACCCCTCAGTGGATGTCCTATGATGGCCCCAGTCTTCCAGGCGCCTTTTGTGTGTATGTGTGTGTGTGTGTGTGTGTGTCGCCACTGGAGACCTGCCCCCAGCCGCATCTGAGGCTCAGAGCAGTCCGCCTGTGTGTGTCTATCTGCTGGGGGCCTGCCCCCAGGCTTGGAGCAGGCACCCCCTCTATGTTGATCTCTCAAACTCTTGCCCTCCCCTGCATGTTGTTCTCTTTTTTTGAGCTGTGGCCAGGACTGGGTGCTGCCTGCCTCCCAAGCTTACCTACTGCCCATCTTCCTCCAGCCACCAGAAAGCAGGGAAAACCCCACCTCATGGTCAGGCCAGCCTTTTCCTGCTCCCTGATCCCCGGAAGGGACCTGGGGAGCTGCCAAGTAGCCCCCCAGCCCCCAAGAGCTTGCTTTCCTGCTCCCCAGTGCCCCCCAAAGGGCCTCGGGAGCCGACAAGCAGGCCGTGGACTCTTTCCCACTCACCAGTCCCCTGCTGCCTTCCTTTCCCACTCCCCGGTGCTGCCAAGGGGTCTGGAATGCTGCCAAGCAGGACCCTGGCCACTTCAGCCTTGCTTTCCTGCTCCCCGGTGCCCTGCAAAGGGCCTGGGCAGCTGCCAAGCAGGCCAAGACACCCCCGCTACCTCTTTCCCACTCACTGGTACCCTGCTGCCTTGCTTTCCCACTCCCCAGTGCTCCGCAAAGGGCCTGGGAAGCCGCCTCTTTCCCACTCACTGGTCCTGGGTCCTGCGCTGTTCCTCTCTGCAGCCACTCTGTGCACTCGGGAGGTCCCTCAGCCCGGCCTATGCCCTCTCACAGTCTGGGACCCCTCTGGGGATGTCCACCTGCTGGCGTGCCTGACCAGCCTGGGTGATGGGCTGATGGCTGACTCCAGGCTGGCCAAGCTCCCCAGGAACGTCCCTCACCTCATTGGGTTGTGGCCAGCGTGAGTGACGGGCTGATTGGCACTTTCAGGCTTTAAGGCTGCCCACAGCTCTCATTGACCCAATGTCCCAGCAAGGCTGGCTGGACACAGGTTTCTAGGGTTTGTTTATCTTCTATAATTGATGCTGTTCCTTTAAGCCGGCCTTCTAACTGAAGCCTCCTCTCTGCTTCACCTGGTGGTGTCTATAATGACACAATGTTACTTTTACTGGTTAGGCCCGGGCTGCTCTTTCCTTCAGCTCCCGAGGATTCTATGATTGTTATTTTGTTTCAAATGTGTGTTTTGCTTGAGGCAGTTTAAGCGGAGCGGGCGCAGTTTCACTTTCACTCCTGCCTCAATGGAAGGTGCCATTTACTCAGGTCCGTGAGTGGCAGCCTCCATGTTGGCTGGGCTAATTTGCATACAGCCACTCTGATTGGCTGGTGGGCGTGGCTTACCCTGTCTCAGAGAAACGGTTAATTTTACTATTTCGCTTTTATTAGTTTAGATGTGTCCTCTCATCCTAATCCAATCTCAACTTCTAGAGAGGAAAATAAGTCCTCCAATTAATATATGAAAATAAATTCATCCAGAGCTTCATGTTTGAATCTCCTAAATCATTAAAAGGCTTAAAACACAAAAGTCCCTTTCATATAATATGATCCATTGTTTTTAACAAATGAATTATGCTTATAACTGGCAACATTTTTATTTTTAACTAGAGGCCTAGTGCACCAAATTTGTGCATGGGGAGATGGGTTGCCTCAGCCCAGCCTGCACCCTCTCCAATCTGGGACCCCTTGGGAAATGTTTGAGTGCTAGTTTAGATCTGATCCCACAAGGTTGGGTTGTCCCTGTGGGAGTGGGCCTAACCCAGCAGTCAGACACGCCTCTCGCAATCCTGGACCACTGGCTCCTAATCACTCACCTGGCTGCCTGCCTGGTTGCCCCTAACTTTCCCCTCGCTGGCCTGATGCCCCTCACTGCCTGTGTGCCAACCTGATCACCCTAAATGTCCTCCCTGCTGGCCTGGTCACCCCTAACTGCCCCCCCCCGAATGCAGGCCAGGTTGACCCCAACTTTCCCCTCTTTGTTGGCCTGGTCTCTCCTAACTGCCCTCCCTGCCAGCCTGGTCACCCCCAACTGCCCTCCTGCTAGCTTTGTCACCCCTCATGGCCCCTCCACTGGCCTGGTTGCCCCATGCAGCCTGCTGTTGAGTCATTTGGTTGTCCCTCACTAACCCCCTGCTGGCCTGGTCACCCTCAACTCCCCTCTCCAACTGGCCTAGTCACCCCTCACAGCCCCTGTTGCCAGTCTAATTGCCCCCAACTGCCCTTCCTACCAGCCTGGTCACCCCAATTGCACCCTCCTACCTGTCTGGTTGCCCCCAACTGCCGCCCCCTACCAGCCTTGTCACCACTCATGCCCTGCCCCCCACTGGCCTGGTCACCCCACACAGCTTGCTTGTTCAGTCCCTATTGTTTTATATTAGTTTCAGGTGTACAGCACAATGGTTAGGCATCTATATAAAAATCATGGAATGCTTCATGAATTTGTGTGCTATCCTTACGCAGGGGCCATGCTAATCTCAGTGTTGTTCCAACTTTAGTATATGTGCTGCTGAAGGGAGCACTAGCAAGGTATTTGTACTGTATCTTAAGGCTCTGCCTGTATATCAAGATTATTCAAATTCTGTCAATACCTCTGCAAAGTAAGTATCATTCCCACATTGTGGTTGAGAACAATGTGGCTCAGAATGTTAGATACTTACCTCTAGTGTTACACAGTTCAAAATTCTAGCTATAAGGCACTGGATTTAGATTTAGTTTTCTTTGAACCAAACTATGCTGCATCAATTATTCTGTTAGTATCTGTCTCTCCCAGTTACATTTTAAGCTCCCGGAGCAGATGGCATGGACAGGGACAGCCTCACGCACCCTGGGGCTGTTCCATCACACCATCCTAGGTGCAATGTGTGGAGCAGTCATGCGGGGCGCACACAGTTGCAAAGGGCACGATGGCTCCACGTCGGGTCACACACACGCTCAGGTGTCCCCCTGTGGGTCCATCTCTCTGCCAGGCTTTCCACTGGGAGACAGTGAATCCAGAGCAGGCCAGCACCCACGATGCTGCATGATCTCATCCCTGTGGACCCAGATGCCTTCTCTCTCACAGGCTCCTGCTCCTTAGCCAGGAGCAGACGGCGGGGTGGGGATAGCAGGCTGTTCTGCTGCTCCCAGGTGCACAGGGACAGGGATCTGGTGATGTTGATGGGGCTTACCTGCCTGGACACATCCTGCAGCCACATTCACCCTATGTCCCTCATATGCTAAGGTGGCACAGGAAAACCCACAGGTTAGCCGGCAGGACTCATCCAAGAGGCAAGGCAAGCTACACTCCCACCCATTCCCCATTTGTTACTAATCCTAAGTAAGGACAAAGCATTATTGTCTCATTCTAATGTCCTCCTGACTGACTTCCATTTCTTCTCCTGTTTAGAGCATTCTTATCTCCTTAAAGGTAAAGAGAAGAAAGTTTCAAATATCATAAGTACCTTTACAAATTTAAAGTTTTGAGAAAAATTTTTTTACTTTTTGGTACTTTTTAAATTCAAATTTCCTTTCCCCTAACTTTACTGTCATGACTTTTGAAAGCTATATTATACTAAGTATGGGCTTCCTTCCTGGTTTTGTATTTCTGCTGAACAAAACTGCACCGTGGGTAGAGGGTACATATGATCTCACTGTTGCCTGAATTGGGGGTGGGGGATAGGCAGTGACCAAGGGTGGGAAACAAATGAACAGAGAAATCTTAACCTCATCTAATATATCAAAATATTATCAGGCTACATTTGGTTGCTCTTTTGTTACTGGTCATGAAATATGATCTGTAAAATGAAAGGGTCCCAAAGCATGAGAGTTTGCCATTCTTAGCCATGGTCCTACTCAGCCCTGAGATGAAACAGAGGAAAAATTAAATAAAAGATCTCATAAAGGGGATTTATTGTTTCCATGGAGATATCAAATCAGAGTTACAAGGAATGAGGCATATCCCAGGGATCTCCATAGTAGGTAACGGCTGAGAAAAGAAAAAATGTCAGGAGTGAGGGGGAGAATTCCAAGGGTGTGTGACCTCTGAGAGGACACAGCTCCTTAAGTCCCAGAGAAGAGATGACAGGAGGGGCAGTGGAGGAGAGAAGGCATATGATGGACTTGGCCAGCGAATAGTGCCAGGTCACCCAGCTTGTCCACTCTTCTGCTCTTAAGACGGGCAACGCACCTGCAGTAACAGGACAGACGTGAGATTCATAGGTCTCAGAGGCTCCGTGCTATCTTCATGCTGTTTCCCAATGCTACTACGACTTTCAACCACAGTTGTGTCTACATCTCTTCCCACTCTCCTTCCCCCTGTCCTGTGTCCCCCGGTCCCAGCTCTAACACATGGGGATCCTTACCTCCTTCTGGAGTGTGACTCACAAGGGCCCTTGGTGTCTGGAGGCACCAGCTGGGCGGAGGCCCTGGATAATGAAGATGGTGCCCATGACGATGCCCACGAGGCCCACAGCCAGCCCCAGGGCGCAGACCACTGTCTCCGTCAGCTCTGACATGGGGGTTGGAATCTCGGGCTCTGTGGGTGTGAGGTGATGGAGGTCAGAATGTGGAAGGTTGTCTCAGAGGATGTGTGTAAGATGGGGTGGGAGGGTGGTGTTGGTTCTACAAAGACTTAGCTACAAGTTGAGGGGAATAATAGAGTCTATCATTAGAAATCCTTGAGGTATAGAAAACAGGCTTTGGGCCACGAGATTTAGGAGCTAAAAGGCAGAGTGTCTGACATGACAGAAAAGAAGGCACCAGAAGGCGTGGGGCTCATACATACCCCAGTGCTTCAGGAGCGGCTGGTCCAGCCCCCAGTGCTCCACCTTGCAGTCATAGACGTCGTCAGCAGAAGGGAGGAAGGTGAGGTAACTGATCTTGAGGAAGGAATGATCCTTCTTGGGCAGGAAGCTGGTTTCGGAAACACCCTGCGTGACTGGGTGCCCGTTGCTCAGCCACGAGATGTTGATCACAGGAGGGAAGATGTTGTCCACGGCACAGATGAGGGTGTTGGGCTGGCCCAGCTCCACGGGAGACTTGGGAAACATAGTCACCTCAGGAACCTCTATGGTGAGGGAGCAGCACTGGGTTTAGAATCGTGGGCAGCTCTGCCCTGGGTCCCCTGCATCCTGGAGGGGCCTCCCACCAATGTTTCCCCATCAGAGAGAGGAGATGCTCTTGCTCCCTCTGCTTGTGAGCCGCTGCACACTGCCCGCATGTCATCCCCACGCCCTTCCCTCTGTGGGCCCCTTGTTAGGGTAGGGCATCTACAGACCCGTCCTTGAACAAGTGGAGGATTGCATAGGGAGCAAGAATCTGTATTTCATGGAAATATGTGATTTGTAAAAAGATAGAGGATGAGTGTTCAGCAAATTCCATGAGAAGATCTGGGGCTCCTTGGAAAAGAGAGCGTTTTATAGAGGAAGGGCACCTGTCCGAGGGAAGAAGGGAGTGAGGCCTGGTATGAAGGGTAGAGTCCGTAAAGAGACAGGATGGTGGACACACACCATTGATAGCAGCGGTAGAGTTGGAGTCTTTAATCAGGATGTCCAGGTTGTGGCTTGCAACAGCCACTTGGCTCAATCCACCCTGTGGGTCAAAACTTCCAAATTCACTTAACCCAGGCAGCCGCCAGACAGTCTCCCTCTTCTGCAGGTCCACATAGAACTCCTCGTCTCCATCAAATTCAAAAATGTACTGGCCCGAGGGACCGTAAGACTGGTAGAAGCTTGCGCCATAGGTCCCAACGTGGTCAGCTGGTGAGTGAGGTGGGAGCAGGGAGGTGCAAAACAAGAGAGAAAGAATCTCATTAAACAAACTGAGGAGAAAGGGATGTGCAAACATTGTGGGCTGCACCTTGGGCACAGCCTGCAGACAGTCCCCAGCGCCTGCTCCCTCCCCTGGCTGTGCTGTGCGAATCCAGCTGCCTCTCCACTCCTGTGGTTGCTCCTGTCACAGGAACAGAATTCCACAGGCCTGTTCACTGCTGCTCCCTGCCCGCCTAGCTCAGCCCCGGCACCTCGTGGGCTTAACATAAATACTGAAATGGGCGGAACAAGGAATGAGTGAATGAACATGGCCTTAGCTTTCTTTCCAGAGATTCAGTTTACCTCCCTCAGCTTCATGTTTTCTCTCTCAATTTCTTCATTGGTTAATAACACATTCATTGTGGGTCCCTCATGGCTGGCTCAGAACAGAACATGCTCTCCATAAGGAATCCTTCCTCCTTTTATTTTTTTAACCAAGGAAAAGCTCACCGATATCATTTTTAAAGAATTGCCTCTATTTCCTCTATTTTAAGGAATAAGAAAGAGCAGGATAAGGGCAGTGAAAATATCACAAAACACATAAGCAGCAAACAATGCTTCTAAGTTTTTTGCTTTTTTTCAGTTTTTGTTAATCCTCACCTGATATTTTTTCCATAGATTTTTTTTTTCTTTTAGAGAGAGTGGGAGGGAGGGAGGGAGTGGGGAGAAAGAGAGAGGGAAACCTCTCAGATCAATTGCTTGCGTCTCCCAGGTGGCTCTGGAGATGGAACCTGCAACCCAAGTACCTGCCCTTGACTAGGAATCAAACCGATGACCTTTCCATGGGCATGCCAGCACTCTAAACACTGAGCCACCCGCCAGGGCTAAGGTCTCTGCTTCTGTGACAGGGTGGTCCTTAGAGGAGAGGGTCTGGTTTCCTCTGAAATGAAACTGGAAACTTCATTAGACTTTGGATTCCTGTCATTTCCCACGTCTCTTCTTTTTCTTAAAGGACGTTACTAAGCCTCTCCTTTTCCTGACTTAACACTTACCTTGTTGAGGACTCGAGGAAATCTCTGGCCCATCCCTCGAATGGACAGCGTACTTGGTGTGATGCCAAAGCAGAAGGCAGCCAGCACAGCTGACTCCGTCCAGGTGAGCCTGACTGGACAACTAGTCTGAGCCTTTTACCATTTCCTCTGCCCTCCCTTCCTATTTCCTAAACTACCAACAAGGTTTCAGACATTGCCAGGAGCGAGGAGGAACACACGGACCACGCACAGTCTCTGCCAGTGAGGAGCTTAATGAATAGGGAGTCAGGGGAGTAAGGAGCCCATAGGTGTACTGTGCTGAGTCCTCCACAAATTCCTCACCTGCCCATCAAAGCAGATGTTACCCTTTCCTGCTCCTTGGTCTTTACCAGGGTCTGTTTTCCTCCCTCAGATTATCTCCCAGGATTTCCTGGACTCCTCCAGTTCATTCTTGAAGTGTCTGCTCAGTTACCAACTTCTGGCTAAGTCCCCGCGTTAAGCATAGTTTTGGCCACATTATGATCTCCAGCCCCTTCATGCAAATGTCCTCTTTGCAAGTTTATCTAGTCCTCATCCCATCATAGCCTCCTTATCCTTGTAACAAATCTTCTTGACTCCACTTCAAACATGAATATATGTGATTATCCTTTTTATCTGCACGTGTCCTGGCTGCACGCTGCTGCTGAGGGACTCACTGCGCCAGCTGGAACTGCTCACTGTCAGTTTCAGCCTCGCTGGGCCCACTGTCCTGCTCAGCAGCTGCCCTGCTCTGGGCACCACGTTATCCCCATCACTCATCTGAGCTCCCTCCAAGGGCAGAAGGTACGATTCTTTAGCTGAGTCCCAGCACTGAACTCCTGGTGCTCAAACTGTGTAGCAAATGTCAGTGCTATTCTCCAGGACGATAGAAATGAAGGTAGCAGCATCCTGTGAGAGTTAGACTCAGCAGTGACTGGGCTGCATTATGGCTCATGAGCCCTAAGCACAATAGGTGGGCCTTTATTTTTCTAAAAATATTTAAAAATCATATTTTATGACCATTTTGGTACAAAGGCAAATATAAGCCAGGCTAAATTAAACTAGTTTCTTCTACCTTAAAAGTTCATTTAAAAAAAAAAAAAAAAATATATATATATATATATATATATATATATATATATATATATATATATATTTTATTGATTTTTTACAGAGAAGAAGGGAGAGGGATAGAGAGTTAGAAACATCGATGAGAGAGAAACATCGATCAGCTGCCTCCTGCACACCTCCTATTGGGGTTGTGCATGCAACCAAGGTACATGCCCTTGACCAGAATCGAACCTGAGACCCTTCAGTCCGCAGGTCAACACTTTATCTACTGAGCCAAACAGGTCAGGGCATCTAAAATTTCATTTTTTCTTCTAATATTAAAAGAAAGTAAAACATTTCGTGGGGCCCTAGAGGCATTGTGGGCCCTTGGCCCTGTGCCCACTGTGTGGGGGTACGTAGAGCCAGACCTATTGAGAAAAGGGGACTTGGACGTGCTCTGGAGAAGCGGGCGAAACTTTCCCACCAAACCAAGAAGCCTGGGAGCAGCCGTGGTTAATGAGGTCGCTGAAGATCAGGGTGACCTCTCCTTGAACTACAGTGCTTGGCTTTTCTACTTTGCTTTTACAAACCCACTCTTCATGCCAATAAAACTGCAGGAAAAAGAGCCAGAGATGGATCCTAGAAAGAGAGGAGGATAAAGGAGTGATGAAGAGAGGGTGGAAAGGTGAGCAGCAGAAGAGGTTGGGCCCAGGGGACCAAACCCTGATTGGACGCCCAATCTTCCTCTTGCAGAGCTTCCTTAGATGAGACGAAGGACAGGCCATGTGAGGCTAATATAATTTAATTCACCAAGTTTTCACCATAAATTTCTCAACTTTAAAATAAAAGTAAAGACATTCCCTGTTTTGTTAAAGAAAAATTATAAAGCTATACTTATAATAGTAGTGATTTTAAAATATCATCAACATTTATTAGTCTTCCTTACTTGGGAAGCATATCTAATGCCTATTTCACTTAATTTTTTATAAGGTGACGCCTTATAAAAGGTAACTGAGATTAAGTGAAAACTGTATGATAAAATGATTTGTCTGAAGGTCTTCACTGGGCTGTTTTCCCATTCCTTACTCTTGATAGTTCTTAGCTTGTAAATGTATGTGAATCTGAGACAAAGCAAAGAACCTTGCTTTGTATCAACACAGAACACATAATTCATGAAACTCTTTACCATACGGTAAACTACAATAAAAATACATAGAAAGCTCCAAAATTTATTCATAAAAATTTGGGAACAATAGTTCATTAATTTTAGTAACAGAACACCCACTTGTGAAAACCTCCCTAATCTCGACAATCGCGCACGAATGCCATAGAGTTTCCGGCATCTATGGCCGTGGTGCAGTGTGCAGCAGCTCAGGTGGCAAACAGAGTGGACTGGGACTCTGATTTCCCACAGGAGAAAGGACCAAGGTTGAATCTGCTTAATGTTGAGGATGCCTTTGAGGAATGGCTACTGTTTCTATGCAAATCTCCATCTTTCTTAGCCTCCAATTCTGTTTCCCAGTCCAGTCCCCACGCGGCTCAGCAGAGCACTCACCCACAATGTCTTCACCTCCACAGCGACTCAGCACAGTGGTCAGGGCGAGGGCCCCCCAAATCAGGGCTCTGTTTGGGGTCATCTTCTTCTCAAGGTGGTCTCAGCAGTTGCTGCTCTGAGTTGTAGAGCAATGGTGAGGGCCAAGCTGAGGAAGAAATCTATGACACCCAAACCAAACCCTAGGTCAGGTTCTGGCCAATCAGAAAACCCCCCTGTGATGACACCTCTGTTGCTGGTTAAAGAGTGTGTACCAGGAGGCCTGGCAGGGACTGGGAAATCCCCGGTTTCTGAGGTTCTGATGCAGCCTCTGCTCAGAGTGGACCTGAGGGAATTCTCCATGAAAGGAGGTGTCAGGCCCAAGCCAGAGGCCTGCAGGAGCTCTGGTGCTGAGTTGTTCTAAATTCTCCTATCCGACTATGCCAGGACTGGGTCTTCTCAAACCCTGCCCAAGTGAAAGTTAGACTCGGCGGTGACTGGGCTGCATTATGACTCACGAGTCCTAACTAAGCACTGTTGTTAGATGGGCCTTTATTTTTCCATAAAAATATTAAAAAATCGTATTTTATGACCATATTGGTACAAAGGCACCTTTTCATGCTCCTTGGTCTTTATTAACTGTTGGGAACTTCGCCCAAATTCCTCCTTTAGCCTCTGCTCACTAGTAACAGGTGTCGGGCCCGAGCCCCTCTGCCTGGGGCTGGACCTCCTAGGATGCCGGGTCTAAGACAGAGAAGCCATGAGAGGTTGTGGGTGTGTAAGAATGAGTCTGTATTGCTGAAGCCAGTGGTTATATAGCTGTCAGACAAGAACAGTCCTCACAGCAAAGTCTATACAGGCAGGCAGCCGGACACCGGCTGGTAAATGCATATCTTTCCCATAAAGCAGCATCAGTCTCCGCACCCGCAGCTATTATCTGAGCAGCCACACGCTGCCTCTTAGACTCACTGCCTCACACTGTAGTGGTACCTGAGCTCCGGCTCAGCAAGTTCTCCTATCTCTCCTGCCCCACTGCTCTCTCTAGCAGACTTCTTCATACACACCATCTCCATTCTCTAGCAGACTTTTTCTCACTCTGTCCTCAGCTGACTCCAGTTGACTCCAGCTTACTCAGTCAACTAGCTGGTCAGTAACCTACTTTTATACCATTTAGACAAAGAAGGCTCGGTGCCAACAGTGACATCAATCATATTGGCTACTGAAGGGCACAGTGTACCATGTGTCCTTGCACCTGCTCATGGTATCTTGGCCTGATTAGGATTCCCAGGCTCTGAGTCTTGGACTTTCCAATTCGGCTCATGCTCAGAGCGGCCTTTGGTCATTCTGGTGTATTGATGACAAGGCTTCTGTGCTCTTACTGGCCTTGACTATCCAGGGACCCGGCATGGTTCCCACAGGAGGGAAGGTATGAAATCAGAATCTCCTCTCCTGTGTGTGCCTGCTGTTTCTCACAGACATAAATAATCAGAACATGAACATTGTCTGAGCCACAAAACGGCCAAGCACACTTCTCTCCCGAGTAACACAGATGACTGCTGCTCCTTTTTATTATTTTTTTAATTGAGAGAGAGAGAGAGAGAGAGATCAATTTGTTGTTCCACATATTTACGTTTTCATTGGTTGCTTCTTGCATGTGACTGGAGACTGAACCCATAACCTTGACATATCCAGACATGGCTACCTGGCCAGAGAGAGAGAGAGAGAGAGAGAGAGATCAATTTGTTGTTCCACATATTTACGCTTTCATTGGTTGCTTCTTGCATGTGACTGGAGACTGAACCCATAACCTTGACATATCCAGACATGGCTACCTGGCCTACTTCTGCTTCTCTACCAATTAGAACTCTAGCTTCAGTATTGCCTTCCTTCCTTCCAGGTAAATGTATTAAGATGCCCAATTATAGAACTACCTATCCCGAACCCTTCCTAACAGAATCCATTAAGGACAAAGTCTCTCTCTCGCTCTCAAATACTTCCCAAGATCACCTATGAGCCCGAACCCTGAGGTTAAGGATTAGCTTTATGTGTCAGCTAGGTTATAGGCCCCAGATGTTGATATTTTATACATATGACTAAAGTCCACAATCCGTTGACTTTGAGTGATAGAGGTCATGCTGGATAATGTGACTGAGCTGGATCCATCAGCTAAGGCTTTTCTATATATAGCTTTTATAAGGGTGTTTTTTTTGGGGGGGTTAATTACAAAGTTGTTAAGTTTTACTTATTTATTTTTATATTTTATTGATTTTTAGAGAAATAAGAAAGGATAGTAACAGTGAGGTAGAAGCATTGATGAGAGAAACATCAGGGATAGCCTGCCTCCTGAATGCTCCCCACTGGGGATCAAGGCTGCAACCCGGGCATGTGCCCTGACCAGGAATTGAACTGGTGTCCTCTTGGTTCCTGGGCTGTCGCTCAACTGTTGAGCCACACCACCTGAGCTATCATATATTTTAAACTCTGTACACCTGTCATAGAGCAAATATCTTCTTTACAAATGCTCATGAGATATTTATGAAAATTGACTATATATTATGTCACGAAGAAAGCCAGGATGAATTTCATACAGTAGAAATAGCGCACACTGTATTCGGAGTATACACAGTAGAAATCAGAAATTAATAACAAACAAACAAACAAGCCTGAGGGTCCTGTTGCTTAGAAATGTAAGAGCTTCTGAAAAGTAACTCTTGGTTCAAAGGCAAATACAAATTAGAAATTTTTATTTCTACAGAAAATTATAATAAAAACATGACATACACGGTGGTATTTGGAGCAGTTCTTAGTCTAAAATTAATGATATTCTTATAGCATAAAGCAATAATCAAATTTCCAACTCAAAGGCTACAAAATGAATAACACTGTGAGCTGAAAGAGAGTAAAAAATTAATGTGAACCAGACGCTATCTCACACTCCCCGTCTATGCCCCCTTCTCCCCAGCTCCAAGTTTCCTCAGCCTGGCTGCCGGTCTCCACGAATCTCTCCTTCGGCAGATCCCTGGCTAATGAAGGGTAACATAGCCATCCTTTTTGCCAGAGGCTCTGGTACTATTTTGAGCTCCTTCAGACCTTCTCTTGGATCTGGAATCGTACATTCAGCCTCTAAGCCCCAGGAAGAGTTTCACAAAAACAGAATTCCAGAGCAGCTTCCTTTACTTACTGGAAAACTATCTCCTCTTGTGCTTTGTGACTTATGACTTCTAAGCATCATAAAATGTCCATCTTAATCATGCTTAATATGTTCTGTTCTGCACGCTGTGACAATACTCCTTATTTATTTATTAAAAATATATTTTTTATTGATTTTTTACAGAGAGGAAAGGAGAAGGATAGAAAGTTAGAAACATCAATGAGAGAGAAACATCGATCAGCTGCCTCCTGCACACTCCCTACTGGGGATGTGCCTGCAACCAAGGTACATGCCCTTGACTGGAATCAAACCTTCCCAAAGGATCCTGCTATTATCAGAAACTGAGATCGTTATCTCTAGGAAAAATGCGACAGTTTTAAAACCCAAGCAGCTACAGGTCTAGGAACAGGCTGCAGGGCCTGCTCCCTCCTCCCCCTGCTTTTCTCCAGCCTCATATACCTATAAATATACATAATTTTCTGGGTTATGTATAAACATCTAAATATTTTAAAATAGCATACAATACTGAAACACCAATATATTTTAATTTGCCTGCTCTTAAGTTTTTATTACAGAAGGTCTATTGTACTTTGTTGAATGTATATTTTCTTGAAAGTAAGAGTGTACTTAAAGTGTGTTGATAAATGCCAATCTAAGAAATGCTGGCTGTTTACTTTTTGGTTATCATAAAAAAATTAAGGTTTCTAAGAGTGAAGAATTCTATACAAGTTGCTGAAGGTATGACAGAAAGAAAGATACTTTAATTACTTGATAAGTTAGCTTTTCACAATATAATCAAAGTCTCATATAAACTCATTCATATGAGAAGCCAATATTTTATGAGCAACTGGTTCTAGTAACATTTACTTGAGATGTATGCATTGCAGTATTGGCCATCATGTCTCTCTCCTACCTGTTTTTCTGGTAGGCAACCAAGTTGGTTGCTCTGTTTAAAAGAAAATAAACGTAAATTAAGGTTTAAAAGTAAAAACAGTAGGGATTAAGGTTCAGGAAAAATAAGAAGTTAAGCTAGTAAATGGGAGATTATAACCTTGGGAAACTTAAAGTACTACTTCTTATCCAACCATCTAAGTGCCTGGCTTCAACTACTCCTTTCCTTCCCTTTCTCTTTTCCCTTGGATAACGGCCCATTCTAGCATTCCCTCCCACTTTCACTGCCATAAAATCTCAGTCACTCATCTGTCACCCCTTATTGGTAGCGCCATGGCAACTACCCTCTCAGCTTGGAGCGCGGAACTAGAAAGGGAATCTCATACCCTTTAGTCCACCTCTTCTCCTTACACCTTTCAGCTTGTCTCCATGATCAGGGATTTTTCTTCCTCTGTGGGGAAAACATGTACATCTGTCTCCCCGTCAGCTGGACGGGAACCTGTACTCTCGTCTATCCCTCACCCACAACATCATCCCCCCCGTTTTGGCTCCCCAATGTCTCTTCAATCTGATAATGACCCTGCTTTTGTCTCTCAGATAACACAGCTGGTCTCTCAAACGCTAAACATCAAATGTCTCCCCACCATCCCTGAAGAAGATCAGCAGCACCATCCAGGACCTGATGACCCATCATTCCTTACAGGCTCAATTCTACTATGTCCTGCAGTGCCTCCTGGAGGACTGGTCCTGGTGGCAACCATGATCTGCTTCCCCAGAAGACTTACCACTAATGAAGGTTTTTGGTCTTTTCAAGTGAAACAGACTTTGGATGAGGGAGTCATCAATTGTACTATCATTGTCTTTATCAAAACCTATATTAATCCCCGGTTTATCCCTCCTCCACTAAAGGACATTCTCGCCCTGCGGACCCCGGACCTACTCCTCTGCCCACTCTCATCAACACAACTTTCCATCTACTCCCTAACATCAATCCCTCCTTCTCTACATCCTGCTGGATTTGTCTGTCCCTGGCTTGAACCCTCATCATAGCCACTCCAATCCCAACTTATTGGACCACTAACTTAACCCTTACCTATACCAGACCTCAGTGCACCCTATACAACATCTCTCTTTAATATGGAAAACACTATCTGTTTAACAAATACCTCTCAAACCACTACCTCAACTACTCCTACACCTTACTACTGTGCACAGTCTATAAATTTTTCCCTCCCTTAGCCTGCCCTCCACCGGGTAGTGTTCTCCTCTGTGGGACTACAGCCCACACCTGTGTCCCCCAGGACTGGTCACACTCGCTTTGCCTTTATGTCCCCCTAACCCCCAATCTTTCTATCAGAACAGAGGGAGAACTCAAATCCTCTCTAAGGTCTCACCATAAAAGGGCGGCCCTTGTTCTCTTCTTAGTGGGTACGGGAGTTCTCAATGCAGTAGAACAGGCATAGGAGGCATTTCCTCTGTTCATTTCAACCACAAATTGTCTGCTGAATTTTCAGAGGATATCTCCATCATTAGCAATTCCCTTGAATCCCTTCAAAGGCAGCGGTAGCCCTACAGAACCGGCACACTTTAGATCTCCTGACAGCAGAAAAAGGGGGTACCTGTGTCTTTCTTGGGGAAGAATGCTGCTACTTTGTAAATGAATCAGGAATTGTCAAAGATCACATTAAATCTCTCCAGGACAGAATTGACCAAAGACACCCTAACTAGCTAGAAGGGGGATATGCCATTTTTGACTCACTCGCTCCATGGCTCCTCCCGCTATTAGGCCCACTGGTATTTATTCTTTTAATTTGCTCTTTGGCCCCTGTCTCGTGCTGTTTTACTAGTTTTTTGCAGAATAGAATGCAGGCGTTCACCAACCAGAAGGTGGGAGAAATCTATCTGACCCTGAATTCAGAACCTAGAGACACCTATGACACTGGAATCTTTGAAACCCCGGGTAGACGCCCCTGATGATGCCCCCTCTCAGCAGGAAGTAGCTATGGAAGACAGACCCTCACTCTCTGACCTTGCCCGGACTCAATTTTTTTTTTACTATTACCAAAAGCCTGGAATGATAGATCCACGCTTCCCCCATCTGATGGGCGGAGCATGACGTGACCTTCAGCCCAGAAATACCTGAGTAATTAACCATACACCTTATATGGACTATACATTTGGACCACCAATCCACACCTGCCATATACCTTAAGCCACGACCCCATAATGACAATGCAGTAAGCCACCAATCAGTGTGCGCGGAGCATACTAAGCCCCTCCCCCTTTCCACCCCTCATAAAAAGCACTCACCCCTGCGCATGGGCCCCTTTTTCTCCCTTTGCGAGGGGGCTGGCAGGTTCTATTCTTCTAATAAAGCCTGTAGTCCTGCTTTGCGGCTTCAGACTGATCTTTCAATAAGATATTAATCATGCTCTTGCTAATGTAAAAAACAACAGCATTCAAACCTGTAAAGAATTTTTGTGAATTTATTTGAGCCAAACTGTCAACAATTGCCAGGAAGCAGAATGTCAGTTTTTTCCCTTGTTTTATACATTACAGTCAAAAGGGATATAGTGGGCTGCATGAACTCCATTGGTGATAGATTAGGGAGATGGGAGAAAGCAAAGAAGGGAAACCTCTGGGATTGGATAAAAAGTAAAATGATATACACATACTTCTTTTACTTAGGTGAGTGCAGAATAGTTAATGAGAGAACTTAGCTTGAAATTCAGGCAGACAAGGCAGGGGTCTGTGGACAAAAGGAGCCACATGCTAACCTGAAAAGCTCAGCAGAGGCCTGCATGGCAGTCTTGCAAACTCAGAGACTTAAAGTAACCACAAAAGATGGTCTGAAAATTAAATATTTAACTACAAACAGGTTATAGTGGGCAGTCACATCCTAGGCCAGTATTTTCCCTGACAAAGATCACCTTTGATCTTTACTGAGCCCATTTGTCTTTTTGCGACTAAGATAACGTATTTGTGAAATGTCTGGGTCACTTGTAACTTCCCTTTCTTTCCGGACCCCTCAGGGCACAACAAATAGCACCAGGACATTCCCTCATTGTTATTGTTTTCATGTTAACCAGCACCTGTTAACTATGTTAACTCTCCCTTATTCATCTGTGTAAAAGAAGCATATGTCCATCATCTCGCCTTTTGCCCTATCCCAGAGGTTTCCCCACTTTACTATACCCCACCTCCTTAATCTATCACCAATGAATTTCATGTAACACACCTATGTCCCTTTCCTTTGGTTGCAAATGTATAAATATAGATGTGACCCTCCATTCTCCGGAGCATTATCTCAATTCATTGAGGTTCTGCTTCCCAGCATATGTCGACAGTTTGGCTCAAATAAACTCACAAAAATTCTTTACAGGTTTCATTTTTCTTTTCGTTAGCAGGTCCAATGAAACAAAGGTGGGTGGAACATAGGCAGGGCGGACACAGCAGTTTGAGTAGCCTAATCACAGGAACCAACCATGCTGGAGTAACAGAATGTTTTTGGACAAAGAGCGGGAGGCATGTGAAACTAAGGGAGGGCCTGCAGAAATAAGGTGTACTGACTCCTAAGAGCAGGAAAGTGCTGGGCAAGAACAATGGGGGAGCCAATCAGGTGAGGACATGATTGGTTTGTAGTAAATACATACCCCGAGACTACAAGGCTTCATGGGCAACCCATTTTGGGGCCCCCTCCCCATGTGGGGGTCTGAATACGTTTGTAATAAACTTTCCATGTTTTTGCATAAGTCTTCTGGTCTGCATGTGATGGGTTAAATGTAACTTTGCTCTCTAGCCTGCTCTAGCCTGCTTGAATAATGAGGAAAATAAACTTAGCTGTCTGACCTTGTAGGCCAGAGACTAGATACGCCCATACTCTCATGCCATGCCAGGTGCATTTTTTAATTGAATAGAACTGTGTTGTTTTCAAGGCCACCAGCGAGATAACCAATAACGAGCTAAAAGTCAGTGGGAAATTTTCAAATCTGTTTCAAGGATGGGTACCCAGACATAACACCAAATTTCCTACTTTCTGACACCTGCGCGTCAAGGCCCTGATGACGTTTGTGGTTTCTGTGAATAAAAGCTTGCCTAGCACCAAGGTCGGGACTGCTGCAAGCGAAGGGCTCCCTGCGTGGGAGAGGCTTGCAGTCGTCCACTGGTCAGTGCCGTAAATCCTCGCTTGCTGCTTAAGACCTAATTGGAGTCGGTGGTCTTATTCTTGCAAATGTTGGTCCGCAACATGCAGAGCACATTCTTCAGCATCATGAGACACAGCCCCAAGATAAACACCTCTGCTCACCGTTCCAATGATCATTAACAGTCAACAATTAACTTAATAACTATGAGGGAACTTGTGGTCTCCGCAGACTGGTGCCTGTGCTTTGAGGGGTCCAGAGAAAAGGAAAATTACTTTGACATTCCAATGATATGCTACCATAGGTGTAAAAAGACAATGGCTCAGTTAAGATAAAGATTGACCTTTGTCAGGGAAGATACTAGCCTAGGATATGACTACCCACCATAAACTGCTTTTTAATTAAAATGTTTTAATTTCAGACCAACCTTTGTGGTTACTTTAGGTCTCTGAGTTTGCAAAACCATCACACAGGCCTCTCCTGAGCTTGTCAGGTTAGCACGTGGCCTCCTTTGCTCCACACTATTAACCATGATTGTTTTGTTCTGATTAAAGAAAGCACATTCTAACCTGGATGGGAGTTGTATGCCCCCAGAACCTTGGAATGCAGTCCATTCTCATTTAATAATTGCCAATTATCATGGAAAGATTAAAACCTTGTTGCCGGGACAATAGAGTCCTGCCCCAGCCTGCATTGCCTGCTTCCCTGCCTATAATACACATTTTGCCTACACATTCTTATTCCTTTTGCCTACTTCCCCATATAATCTCTGTCCTACCCAATATAAGCAGCTGGTTTATGGGAGATTGCAGAGCAGATTTTTATGGATGACCTGCTGCTCTCCCATACTGCTGGCATTATTGGAATAAATGCTCAGTTATGATTCAACCCTATCTCTGCTTAATTGGCTCAAGTAAGCAGAATATGCTTCCTTTCACGGGGAGGACCCTTTCCCTGTGGAAAAAATTTGCCAACTGGCCTAATGTTTCCACTCATGTTTCCTCAGACTGCTGCTCCCCACAGTGCGTCTGCATTAATCCTCACTCAGGCTAACACAGAGCCCATGACACCACAACTGGCTCATGGCTCCTCCCCAAAGGGTGCTATGCTGGCTCGTCCAGAGGCAGATGCTGGAATGGAGAGGAGTCACTGCCCATCTGGGGCACAGCCTTGCCTCAGCATGGTTACTGGATCCAGCTGATGCAAAGGATGACCCTCTCTGCAGGTAGGTATCTCTGTCCCTGGGCCATGGAGTGAGAGGCGGTTCCTTACACGTGGCTGACGTACAAGATAAGGGAACAGCTGAAACAATCATGTAGTAGTAGGCAGACCATCAACTCTTCTCTACGTCCCCCTGCTGCCTGTGCAGCTCCTTGACGGCACGGATGAGCTGGGGTTCATTCAAGCATGGACCTTCCCTTGTGCCAGGGCAGGGGTATGTTTTCACTCTGACTGCATTCCGAGACATGGAAATCACTTTCCCCCTTAAGGCAGGCGTTTGGGAAGTGGCCTCATGGGCAGTCGGTGGCCATGCCTCCTGAGGAAATGTACCCTCCCCTTCCTCCTCCTTTCACTCGCTTGCTCTCCCGAAGGTGCAGTTTGGCCCTTTCTCCTCTACGTGGAGTCATAATAGAGGAATAGTGATACCGCCCTGTCTTTCTGCACCTCACTTTGGCTTTAATATTTCATATAACAACATCAGGTTACAGTAGAAACACTGACACTCAGGGCTTGAATCCGAGGGAGCAAACTCAGGCTCTCAGAGACACATATCAGGGTTTTTATTCTGAGGCCAAAACTTCCCAAATTAGAAATATAGAAACCCCAAATGGAAGTGAAAAATCCAGTGCTGTGTATAGGCGCTCTGTCCAAGGAGACTTCTCCAACCATGTAGTGGAGGAGGTGTGTGGTGGGTGAGGAAAGAAAACCTAATAATTGATTAAAAATTTGGAATTAATCTTCCTACACAAGAGATAATATTAAAACAGAGGGGGTGGCATATTATTTTTCTTGGAAAGTGAGCTCTCATTTTCCTCCCTGGTCATCAGGGCCACATTGGCCTCTTGATGGAAACTTTCTTTAAAGGCTAAGAGACTTTGCTCATGCCCTTCCACTGCCTGGAAGATTGATATTAGGAATGGGAAACCAATTTTGTGTTAAAGACGACTAAAGTGAGCTGACAACTAAAGGCAACACGATTTTGAATTTGATTCTGTGCTATAAAGACAGCGATTGGGTTAATTGATGGGATCTGAAAATTAGACTGTAGTTATGTATCAATTTCTCAATTTTGATGGCTGTATTGTCACTATGTAGAGATTGCATGTGTCTGTAGGAAATACACGCTAAGGAACTCAAGGGTAATGGGGCACTGGGTTAGCAACCCATTCCCAAATGGGTTCATGATAATAAAGGTTATTAGTACTGTATTTGTAAAATATATTATATACTAGAGGCCCGATGCATGAAATTCATGCAAAGGGCTCGACCCTCAAAGCCCTGGCTTTGTCGTGAAGGTTGTCTGGAAGGTCACCTGGATGGTCGTTCCACTGTTCCGCTGTCCATTCTAATTAATACATTACTATATATATATATATATATATATATATATATATATATATATAGAGAGAGAGAGAGAGAGAGAGAGAGAGAGAGAGAGAGAGAGAGAGAACTCATTTGTTCCTGGCCATGAAGGAAAATAAGAATATGTTTTTTATTTCTCATTCTTCTGTTTTTTCTTTACTCCTTTACTCTTTTCTATGTCGTTCTAGGCCCCATGTAGCTGGTATTGTCCTTCCAAGTGCCCTGAGCCTGGGGAACATGCACATTAGGGGGAGGATTCCTTGAGGTGTTGTTTTAGCCTTTTAGGAGGCAGGCTTCCCCAGCCTGCGCTCAGGATCCTGCCCCTGCCCTCCCTTCCCTGTAGTTCAGCCGTGACTGTACCTGCACTTGCACGGGAAACCGCCCTGGTGTCTACTGATGTGTTCGCTGGAGTCCCCACCCCTGCAGGTCAGGGTCTTTCCTCCCCTCTGACTGACTACACAGCTACACGCTGCACCCATTTTCATGGCTTTAGTGCAGAGGTCCTCTGACCTGTGGGCAGAAGGGTAACCTGGAGGAGACTTTAGACATGCCGGAGCTGTTCTCTCAGATGTTCCCATTTGTTGGCTAGGAAGGAGGCCGGGCCTGGGGGCCTGTGTGCACTCTGTGTGGGACGCTGTTCTAAGCAGGGTTCCAGGACTGGGCCGTGCACCCAGCTCATCTGGGGTCTTGTTCAAGGCAGATCCTAGGATTCAGTGGGTGTGGGTGGGTCCTGGTGGTCGGCATTCACCAGCTCCCGTGGCTGCAGGTGGCACTTCGAGTGCACGGCTGTGGAGCAGGCTTCTCAGCCAGCACGGCTCACGTTTGGGACAGGATCGCTTTGCAGCGGGCTGTCCTGTGCCCTGAAGGATGTCACCAGGAATGTCTCCAAATGCCCTCTGGGGGCGAGGGGCCAGGGAGGTTGCCCTCAAGTGAGATCCACTGCTCTCTCGTCTCCCTGGGTCCTCGCTGCCTAAACCACATGGAAAAGATGACGGTCTTGCTATTACTGTGGCTTTATGTGCAAACTTATTTCCTGCTCATCCCATTACATTTCCTACAAATGTCATGAGCTCCGTTTTCCTCAGAGCTGACAGAGTTAGGGGTGGATAGGGAGCATCTTGGTCCTTCAGGACAGGCTGGCATGAGCCTGGTGGAGCGCAGTTCTTTGAAAAGCCTTGGAGTTGGAGAGACTGGTGAGATGAGTTTTTTTGTGTTTTTTTTTGGGGGGGGGGCAGCCGAGCCTTACTTGTGGAGAGAGGGGTGTTTTCAGGGCCCACATCAGGCCACAAGTGCAGCGAGGCACTCACAGGCTTTGGGGAGGCTGGTAGGCAGCCTCCCAGTTCTCAAATACCTCAACATGCACGACTGACATGGCTGCGGGCTGTGAGGTGACAAGGGATTGTAGGTTTACAGCCAGAGCTGACACGAGACTTGTCACGCAGTGTCCAGGTCACGTCCAAGGTGAACGCAGACGCATGAAATCTTGCTGGTCTTCATTCTTATTGGTGGGGAGTGTAGGGCCAGAGAATTACCTGTGCTTGTGTTTCCCTACAGTAACTCAGCGAAAGAGAAAAGTGTTTCTCATTAGTCTTGCTACTTCATCATTCAAACTGACTTTTATTTTATTTAAAAATTTTTCTGTTAATCCTCACCAGAGGATATTTTTGCCCCCATTGCTTTTCTGAGAGAGTGGAAGGGGATGGGGAGAGACCCAGGGAGGGAGGGAAGGGGGTGTGGAGAAAGGGAGAGAGAGAGACAGAGAGAGAGAGAGAGAGAGAGAGAGAGAGAGAGAGAGAGAGAGAGAGAGAGAGAGAGAGAGAGAGAGAGAGAGAGAGAGAGAGAGAGAGAGAGAGAGAGAGAGAGAGAGAGAGAGAGAGAGAGAGAGAGAGAGAGAGAGAGAGAGAGAGAGAGAGAGAGAGAGAGAGATATTGACTGGTTGCCTCCTACATGCACTCACCTGGGGGTGGGGAGTGAACCCGCAACCCAGGTATGTACCCTTGACGGGGAATCAAACCCCCCACATTTTGGTGTGTGGGCTGACTTGCTAACCACTGAGCCAGCATCACTGGCCAGGGCCGAATCACTGTGATTTATAAGAAGAAAGGACCTCAGGGGACCCATCTCCAAGTCAAAGTCTCCCTGGCCCAGTTCTGGGCTGTTTAACTGAAATGGTTAGAGCAGAGCAGCCTGCAGCATCATTTCCCGCATGATTGTCCTTCTTTTGAGGCGCCAGCGACTTGTTGGTAAAGCACTGAGGGCTGGAAGGGGACTGCTACTGACATTTAGAATCACGTTATTAATGTTAGAACTTCACGTGATATCAGGTTCTCATGTTACATTGAATAAATCAGTCAGGTGTTGTTAGACGCTGTTTTGTTGGTGTTTCTATACCCAGTAGCTCTTTGTCTGTGAGTTTTGGCCTAGTTTTCCAGAGACAAGTGATGCTGCCCTACGCCCGGTCCTGATTGGCTGCAGAGAATATGTTCGATGCCGGGTTATGCTTACACTTACACCACTGCAAACGCTCTTTGTGGGGGAATTCCAGCTTAGCGCATGCTCTCTGTGGGCATGAGGTGGGGGTGGGGTGGGTGCTGAGCTGAGAAAGGCAGCTGCAGAACCACACTAGAGGCCCCTGCTTTCTTCCCTGGGGCTGGAACCTGCCTCCAGAATTTAGCTCTTTACACCAAAACCGTAATTATTAACATTGTCACCAGCGAATGTGGAGTAAATCACCTCCACGTAAGAACAAAATCATTCAAAAAGGAAACAGCGCATTTGAGGAATAAGCAATACAGTGAAGAAGAAAGCCAATCACTTTAAAAAATTGCTCAATACGGTGACAGTCTTGTATATATAGTTACTTTTCTTGTTGGCTTTTGGAAACATAATGTCAGTTTTTAGAATCCTATGTAGCTGTTGACTGAACCTGCATCACATCTGTGTCATAGTCTCTCTGGGAACTGCATTTGTTCCACTTTTCCTTCGGTTGCAGTCTCAGGACAGCTCTGTAGTATTTTCTTGGATGATTCTTTCTGCTCTTTGTTAAATGCCTGACACTATCTTATATTTATAAACTTGCCTTGTCAGTAGACACTTTTTCCCTGTGGTTAAATATTTTTGTCTCACGTCCTTCCTGGCTTAGGCTGCCGGAGACAAATGAAGCTCCTCGCCTGCGATTGAATTGCCTGAGAGGAAGTATCCAGTGTCTTTTGGTTTCACTTTAGCTCAGCTTCCGCAAAGGCTGCCCCCCCCCCCCCCCCAGCCTGGTGACAGAGAACTGGGCTGTGGAGCTGGCGTCTGGGGTGAGGAAATGGGTGCTCTGCTTCTCGAGGTAGAAAAATGTCCCACATGCGCAGAGAAGTGGGGGCTCGGCAGTCAGATGAGGGAGCACGTATCACCCTTATGTGATCTCGGTCATAATCAACGTTGGAACTTAAACCCAGGTGGACCCACATGCCCAGGTCTGCAGGGAGAGGAGAGCGATTGGCAGCATCTTAAGCGTTTCCAGTGCTGGAAATGCGGGGGATGCTTCATGTCTTTATGTCCACACAGTCCCATGTAAGTTTCAGCTATGCCGTGGCCCAGGCTCTGCTTACTAAACTTGCAAATCAACTACGAGCTTGACCTACACGTATGAACCCGACTTCTGTGATTTTAGAGTCAACCGACAAATGCTGGGATGTGTAAAAGGTGGAAGGAAGTCAGGACGAGGTGAGGGGAGTCGGGGAGCTGGTTAGTTTCCTGAACCACGTCACAGCCTAAAGCAAAATGTGGCTGTTCCTCTCGGATTCCTCCCCCAATTCCCACTCGATGTAAGGAAAGCCAGGCTTTTTGTTTTCTGGGGTTTTTTTAGACTTTCTCCCCAGATATGCTGGGTCCTTATCAGCCAGGCGATGAAAGAATGGAGACGTTGCTAGGTTACCCACTAGCCATAATAATAAAGATAACTGACAATCTATACTAATAAAAGCGAAATATTAAAATAAACCGTTTCTCCGAGACAGGGTAAGCCACGCCCACCAGCCAATCAGAGCGGCCGTATGCAAATTAGCCCAGCCAAGATGGCGGAGGCCGCAGCCCTGGTGTGAGGCTTCTCCAGGGCTGCGGCCTCCGCCATCTTGGGAGCCTCCCGCCTGAGAAGGCATCCAGCGCCTTGGGCCTGCGGATGCCTTTTCAGGCGGAAGCCGGGGTGGGGGGAAGGCGGGCACCAGGCGGCTGCCTGCGCCCCGGAATGCTCCCGAGGCTGGGGCGTGGGGGCGGGGCAGCCGGATCCCCGCGGCCCGGCCGCCTCGAATGTGGATGTTCCGGGGCGCGGGAGTGGGACAGCCAGACCCTCGCAGCCCGGCCGCCTCAGAGCGTTCCGGGGCGCGGGGACGGGGCAGCTGGGTCCCCGCGGCCCGGCCGCCTCAGAGCGTTCCGGGGTGTGGGAGTGGGGCAGCCGGATCCCCATGGCCCGGCCGCCTCGGACGGTGGTCGGAGGTGGTCGGATCCCCGCAGCCCCGCCGCTGCAGCCTCGACTTCCTGGGCGAGAGCCTTCCGGGGCACGCGGGGAGGCCATGGGGCGGCCAGCGACACCCCACCCGTAGACCAGGCAGCTGGACCCCTGCCCCCCCCTCCCAAGGCCATGGGGAGACCAGCACCTCCCCACCCGTGGCTTCCCAGGCGGGAGCCTTCCGGGGTGTGGGGAACAGGTGGCTGGACCCCGCGGGCCCCCATCCGAGAGGCCATGGGGTGGACAGTGCCACCCAACCATCAGCTTCCCAGGCGGGTGGCCCGTAGGGTCAGTGGGAGCTGTGGCCGGCCTGAAAACTGCCCTCAGACCCTCACCCAGGCTTGCCACACCCCCTGGGGTGAGGGTCTCCACTGGGGAGCTTGGCCAGCTTGCAAACAGACATTGGCCCCTCACCCTGGCTGGCCAG
>PVJC01020444.1:0-29172 GCA_004026665.1 Murina feae
GGAGGGAGGGAGGGAGGGAGGGAGGGAGGGAGGAAGGAAGAAGGGAGGAAGGAGGGAAGGAAGGGAGAGAGGGAGGGAAGAAGGAAGGAGGGTCTCCCAGCTGGGTGCTCACGGTCTTTGGGTAACAAGAGCTGTGAGAGGAACTTCCAGGGGGTCCAGTGGCTCTTTCTCTGCAGTCCTGGGAAGCTGTGCAGAGCAGGCGGGAGCAGGAGGAGGACCAGGATTTTGTTTTGTGAGTTCAAGGTGGAGCGCACACAGGGCACCTCACAGGGAGATGTCAGCTTCACGCCCATCAAGGACTCTTAATGACAACAGCACACGGAGGCGTTGTTATTCCCTCCGACTCTCTCTCTGGATCATCCCCTAGAGCAGGACGAGGGCCATTGGGTACTGGTGACGTCATCCGCGGGCCATACACAATGGTCAGCTTGGAAATGAGCTGTATATTTGGGCAAACATTTAACTAACTCACCCTCATGCCTTGGCAGGGCCAGACGGACGATTCTCGGCCCCATCCGCCCAGGGCCAGACATTCCCAGCCCCGCCCTGGGCCACACATAGTCCAGGCCTGAGGAGAGCGGTGAGCTTCAGGGGGTCACGGTCACTCCCGCCAGGAAAAGCACAGGCATTACACTGTGCTTGGGAAACCTCTGTGCACATGTCCCCTCCCGACCAGAGAGGAGCAGTTCTCTGAGCCACACGATCCTTCCCTGCCAGGACCTGCCCGCTGCTCCCTCCTCGTGAGTGCGGCCCCTCTCCCAGGGGCTGGGCTTCCTTTCTGTGCCGGCTGCACTCACAGGAGTGGAAGGGGGTGCCGGGCACACTCCCTCAGCCAGCGGTGGGAGAGAACCTCCTTTGCATTGTGAGCAGCTAGGAACTTTCAGGAGCCGGTAAGATACAGACACTGCAGGTCTCCGTGTGACAGAGGCAAGCGGGAGGTGCATCGGGGGGGCACGGCTCGGCCTTCAAGGGCCATGTCTGCACCGTGTCAGTGGGTGCTAACACCGTGTACTCACTGGCCTGGAAAACTGTCTCTGTCCAAAGGGAGGTGGTGGAGGGGTTCATGAGGACGACTCCAGCAAGTACTGCCAGGCTCCCCGAGACCCTCGTCTTCACGCTCCCCAGCACCTGCCAACACTCTCCAGGTGCCCCGGGGAGCAGCTGGCTTCAGTTTGGGGTGCCTGGGTTCCCAGGGGGCTGGACCAGGACTGGCAAACACAGGCCAATCTGACCCATTGTCTGTTTGTGTTAATAAAGTTTTATTGGAATGTAGCCACGCCTGTTTGTTTACACGTTGTCCACAGCTACAAAGGCAGGATGGAGGCCAACATATTCCTAACATGGCCCTTTGCAGAGAACGCGTGTCAACGCCTGCTCCGAACCACCCCTGACTTTCTGCGGCTCCAGATCCTAACTCTCCACCCACCAGACTCGCTGCCCCTGTGGTGACGCTGCACGTGATGAGCAGGAATAAAGGGGCTTCGTGGGAGGAAAGCGAACCCTCGAGTGGGCCAGCGAGCCGTTTCGCACATACACAACATTCCTCAGAGGCGCCTGCCGCGCGCCGAGGGCTGTGGCGGCCGCCCCATCACAAGCACTGAGCCCATTCATTCCTCTCAGCTTTTCCTCATCCCCCCCCCCCGCCGCCCCCCGCCCCCCGCAGTACTTCTTACAACCCCCTCACCCCGTGTCACCCAGAGGCCACCAGGAGAAGAGAAGTCTCCGGGTTGGGGTCCCCCGTGGAAAAGCGCTCTGACAGACCGCACCCAGCGCGCGGCTGCAGCAGGAACCCCACGTTTGTCTATTAATCACAGGAGGAGGCTGCAACTTGAGCCCCACGCTCCAGAAATGAACGGAAAAAGTGCAACCTGACCACAAAAGTATTATTTTATAAATAAGGCCCTTCAGTAGTGGTTAATTGGATGCACATTTTGTAAGGTTTGGGGAACATTAAAACTGTCATACTCCAGTCGACTGGCTGGCTTCGCGTTACAGCCCTGGCCATTTTCTGTGCAATGTCAGGCCCCAGGTTGCAAATTCGAGCTCAGAGACTTTATTTTTCCCCAAAGGATGTCACTTCTCCACCCCCACCCTTTAAAAAAAAAAAGAGCAAGATTGATTTAGGGTATGTTTTAACAGCTCCATAAATCACTCAACATCCTTGAATCTCATCAAAATTCTGCCAGAAATGATTTCACTAAAGCAGATGGCCTGTTTGGGGAGCTCATTTGGCATACATTTATTCCCACCAAATTTCAGTGCGCTCCTACTGTGTGTCAGCCTACACCTAGACCTGGGAGGAGCCGCGGGGCGCTACGGACGTACCGCCTACATCCCAGAGGAAGCCAGAACGGCAAGCTGGAAGCAGAAGATGCTCAGATACAGGAAACCAGCCACGAGGACTGCAGGACACAGGACAAGCCCCGTTCAGTCCAGGGCAGTTTGAAGTCACAGATTTCTCACAGAGACAAAGAGCAAATCCAGGATGAGCTCTGAGTGGCATGTCCTGCTGTGCTGTGGAGGGTAGTGGGGGACAGTGAAGGGACTGAGTGGCATCTTCAGAGAGGTGATTGAAGAAAGGGTGGCAGGTTGGAGGGACCAGAAACCTCATACTCATTACCTCATCGATTCTTCAAAATGACCCCACGAGGTAGGTTCAATTATTATACCCATTTCACAGATGAGGAAATCAAGTCTCTTGGATATCTCAACCCTTTCCATCAAAATGCTCCTGATCTCAGAATAAAAGGAGCATATGAAGTAGGGATTTGGGGAGTGGGGGCTTCCCAAATCCATCTGCTGTAAAAGCAACATTTCTTTGGAGTTCTGGGATTTTTAATGTGGATATGTTTTTTACACTCTGTTTTATACCTCAGTTGGTTTTAATATAAACATGATGTTTTTAATGGTCTATCAGTGAAATTCCACAAACTTTCCCCCCCAAAAAAACTTCTAATAAAATGAACGTTTCCCAAGGATACACCTCGTTTCTTCTGGGGCTTGACTCCTTCACCCATTGATTTGTTCTAGAAGCTAAACATGCTCTTGTTTATGAGGCTCATCAGAGAGCAAGGCTTTTACACTGGTGACCTTTTGGCCTGTGTAGTATTTTTAAGGTCACACACGCACACACACACACTTCCAGCTTCTCTTGAAAATGGTCCCCAAATAGCCATTGTGTGACTCTGAGTAGTGGCAGCCCCTGCAGGCAGAGGCATGGGATCTGCAGTTTGCCACAGTCCTCACCATTCCTTAATGTCTTTTTTTAAAAAAATCCTCACCCAGGATATGTCTTTTCATTGATTCTACAGAGAGAGAGGAGAGAGAGAAACCTTGATTGGATGCCTCACACAAGCACCCCAACTGGATATTGAACCCGCCCTGACCGGGAATAGAACCTGCACCCCTTCAATGTACAGGACAATGTTCCAGCCACTGAGCAACACCAGCCAGCACTCCTGTGTCTTACACCTGACTGTGTCACTGACTTACGTTCCCTTTGGAGCCTGGACACATTGCGCATGAGTCCTTGCCTGGAAGGTTGCTGTCTGGCATGGGCTGTACTGAGAAGCCAGGGGCCACAACCTGAAGAAAGAAAAGTTCATTCACAAAACAGCCTGCAGAGTCGTGGCTACAGGGAGGGGAGGCAAAGCTCGGTGATGCTCAGTGAAGCCTTTTTAGTTTCCACTCTGCCTCTGAAGCTGCTCCGAGTGATGGATTAGAGAGGCTCATTTCCTTTGGTTGAAAAAAAAAAAAATAATAATCCCCCAGAACACACAAGAAAAAGGCAGTGTTCCATAAAACGTATGACGCAATGGTGCTCAGACCCCTCGGTGTGGGGCTGTTAATTGCTTCCTTCCCCGGGATGCTGTGCGCCCCTCTCTCGTGGACTGGGATGTGTTTGTCAAAAAAAGTAGCAACCGCCCATAAGTCTCCAAAACGGTACAATACATCACTTGAAAGCAAGCTAGGATCAACACGTTGTTAACTGTTTGATCTCGCAAGTCAGAATTAATGATAGGTATTTTGCACAAAGAGAAAAAAATGAATGTTAAAAGCCTATTGACGTTAACGAGAGACATCCCGCGGCATCGGGGTTGAGCTGGAGGCGATTTCCTGTGGCACAGCTGTTCCACGTTTGCTAGACTGTGGGTGGGTGGCAGCCACTCGTAATCACAGCCAGATTGAGGGTGCGGAGCCCAGGGATAGGGGACGGGAGCCTCGGGTGGAACCCCCGCTGACCAGCTGGGGCAAGGGGCTCTCCCTGACTTAGTTTGCAGTGAACTCATTCGGAGTCTTGGGGAGAGTTGGGATAAGTTTCTTCATCTGAAAAATGGACTTTACTCATCAGAGGCACTGACGCCTGGCGATCTGGTTCCCAAGCCCATGGTCTCCAGCAGTATGTGGTCTGCGCTGCGGATTCTCTGTTTTCTACGGGAGACACACTTTACGGACTTTCGTCTTTACCTGGGGGACATGCCGCACACGCCTCTTACTTTCTCCGAGGAGCTGGTCTTCGTGAAGGAGGCGCTTCCCCTGGGGTGTCCTCGTTTGGCCCTCACTTCCCTTTAGTCCCCGGGGCCGCGTAGAGCGGGCTGGGGGTCAGGGAGAGGCCTCCGTGGCTGGCCGCAGCGGGCTTGCTGGAGGGGAGTTCAGGCTCGGGCGAGGCGGCCAGCCCTTGTAGACCCGAGCAGGCCCGACCACTCGGGGTAGGTATTGTTTGTTTTTGCTTTTGATTAAGATAAAACCCGTAGAACAAAATTCACCACCTAAGCCATTTAAAAGTGTGCAACGCAGTGGCTTTTAATGCATTCGTGATGCCGCACAGCCATCACCACCATCTCCCCAAAACGCCAACCCTCGTGCCCAGTAAGAGCCGCTCCCCGCCTCTCCCCCAGCCCCCCGGCAGCACACAGTGATTTGCTGTCTCCCTGGCTTTGCCGGTTCCGGACGCTTCCTGTAAATGGAATCACACCGTATGCGGCCTTTCCTGTCTGGCTTCCTTCGCTGGACATCATGGTGCTAAGTTCATCGCGTGGCAGCAAGTGTCTGACTCCATTTGTTCTTCTGGCTGAATGATACTCCGTCTTGTGGATGGGCCATGTTGTGCTGTCCGGCTGTTTTTGCTGCTCGGGCTGTTTCCACTTTGTGGCTATGGTGACTAAGGCTGCTGCGAGCGCTCGTCTGCGCGTTTTTGTTTGAACGCTGTCCGTTCTCGGGTGTATTTTCCAGGAGGGGAATCTCTGGGTCACGAGGTAACTGTGTCAGAGTTTCCAGCCCACTTGAGAGATGAGAAAACTGAGTCACTGTGTAAACTTGCCCACAATCACATTCCTTTTATACATCTTTTCTCAGCTTCATTTTATTTCATTACGAAAGTAATATGTGTTCCTGGCAGCGTGCCAAGTTGTTTTTTAAAGCAAATATATTAACACACACGATCATGGCTCACGTGCTTTAAGCAGCTCTTACCTCCCGGTTATTCTCATCAGTTCATGCAGGGGTGGCACAACACACCAACCAAGCAACACGCAGGCTCCATCAGCGTGGAAAAGAGGGGCTGGTCCTCATGGCCTAGGGCTGCCGGGCTCCCCAGACAGCAGTGTGGGGACTCCGAGGGCGGGGCTGAGCATCCTGGGAGGTTTCGTGCCCTCGGCAGGTGTTGAGGTTTGGCCAGCGGTGATGGCGGCCCTGAGCCAAGGACATCAGCTTCCAGGCTAAGGCAACACCATCTGGCTTATGTTTAATTCTCAGGAAGACTGCCTTTTCCCTCCCATTTTTAAATTTATTTTTATGTTGTTTATTTCACTGATTTCAGAGAGAGGGAGGGAAAGGGAGAGAAAATCGATTGGCTGCCTCCTGCACACCCCCTACTGGGAATCAAGCCTGTAACCTGGGCATGTGCCCTCACTGGGAATTGAACCAGTGACTTCCTGAGGGTGCATGGATGACCCTCGACCACCTGAGCCACGCTGGCCAGGACACTTCCCAGTTTTTAGGTGAGGAAACTGAGGCCCATCGGTGAACTGACTTGCTGGTTAGCAAGGAAGTGGCTGGCCTGGGGTGTCCACGCCAGCTCTTTCTGACCTCAGAGAGGTTTATTTACCATATACTCTTTGCTTTCATATCCATATCCATTTCACTCACAATGATCCTATGAGTAGACATTTTCCTCATCCCCACTTTGTAGATAGGAAAACTGAGGTTCAGAGACTTGGAGTGATTGAACTGAGATCATTTGGCTAAAGGTGGAGCCGGGCTAGAACTTGATGCCATATCTGAGGCTCTTCATTATTAGAAATTCTGAGCCCATCCTAGGTTTTTGTCCCAACCTGAAAAGCTTCCAGGCCTCACCTTGATTAGCTGCTGGGCATTGGTGTCAGATAGACTGGACTTGATTTCAAATCCCAGCTCTGGGCAACCTATTTAGTGGAAATTGAACTAAATAAATTGCATATTCATTCCATGGAGAAATAATCTATCCTATACAATAGAGAGATACTACGCAAATTGACCATAATGCCCTTGCACAAGATGGCCTCCCCCATGTGATCACAAGATGGCTGCCACAAGATGGCCAGCAGGGGAGGGTAGTTGTGTGCAACCAGGCCTGCAAGGCAGGGCAGCTGGGGGTGACTAGGCTGGCAGGGGAGGGCAGTTAGGGATGATTGGGCCAGCAGGGGAGCAGTTAGGCATCTATCAGGCCGCAGGGGAATGGTTAGGGGGTTATCAGGCTGGCAGACAGAAGTAGTTAGAGGCAATCAGTCAGGCAGGCAGGCAGGCAGACAGGAGAGCGATTGGGAGCCAACAGTTCCAGATTGTGAGAGGGATGTCTGACTGCGGTTTAGGCCCAATCCTATGGGACATCCCCCAAGGGATACCAGATTAGAGAGTGTACAGGGTTGAAGGACACTCCCCTCCTCCAGTGGATGAATTTCATGCACCAGGCCTCTAGTATCTAATCTAATAAAAGAGTAATATGCAAATTGACCCTCACTCCATTACACCCACAAGCCACGCCCACAAACCATACCCACCAACAAATCAACTCAACTAAGATGGCAGAGGCCATGGAGCTGGAGTTGCCCCAGGCAATGGAGGAAGCCAGGGTCCTGTGGGCCCTGAGCTCTACTCAAGGCTACAAAGTTTCAATTATAGAAGATAAACCGCAGATACCTGCTGGGCTGGGACCTTGAGTTGCCAGAGGCAAACCAGGCTTCGAGCAGGGGACCAAGGCAACAAAGTTTCAATTATAGAAGTTGAATAAGTCCCAGATACCTGCTTCTAGCCAGGCAGCCCAGTAGGGACCCAAACTCTGAAGGGGCTATGGGCAGCCTGAAAAGGCCCTCTACCCCTCACCCAGGCTGGCCAGGCACCCCAGTAGGGACCCGAACCCTGAAGGGGCTGTGGGAAGCCTGAAATGGCCATCAGCCCCTCACCCAGGCTGGCCACACCCCCATGGGGTGAGGGTCCCAACTGGGGGGCTTGGCAAGCCTGCAAACAGTCATCAGCCCCTCACCCAGGCTGGCCAGGCACGCCAGCAAGTGGATATCCCTCTTGGGGTCCCAGACTGCAAGAAGGCACAGGCCGGGCTGAGCCCCCCCCCCCAAGTGCACAAATTTTTGTGCACCGGGCCTCTAGTACTATATAAAAGCCTAAACAACTGTTCGACCGGTAGCTATGACGTGCACTGACCACCAGGGGGCAGACACTCTACACACAGGCATGGAAACATGGAACAGACTGATGAATCTCAGAGGGATGGAGCGGTGGGGGGGCGGGGCGCCACAGGAAGAGATTAACCAAAGATCTTGTATGCGTACTAGACGCCTGGTGCATCGATTCACTCACTGGTGGGGCTCCTTGGCCTGGCCTGCAGGGATTGAGCTGAAACTGACAGTCTGACATCCCCCAAAGGGTCCCAGATTATAAGGGGGCACAGGCCAGGCCGAGGGACCCCACTGGTGCATGAATCCGTGTATTGGGCTTCTAGTGAAGACAATAATCAACTTGTCCAAAGAGCTTATTTTATCCTGGAAACTGGGCAAAGCACTTTCTATTAACTGATTTAATTCTCACAACAACTCTTTGATCTAGGTACTATTTTTATTCCCTTTTCATAGATACGGAGACTGAGGCACAGAGAGGCTAAGTGACTTGCCCAAGGTCACACAACTCCCAATTGCCAAGGCTGGAATTTGCAATCCAAATCATTTCTAAAACTCCATTAGTTCAAAAAGTAAGTCACAAATCAGCCCAGAGGCTCATGTTTGTTTTAAATTTATATACAATACTACATTTCCTGAGTGTTGACTATGTCTGGGTGCTAAGGCAGGCGCTTGGAACGTAAGTTGAATTTAATCTTCAAGCAGTCCTATGAAGCCACCAGTGCCCCAGACATTCAGAGTGGAAGACTCTGAAGGGTTCAGTCAGAGAGTGTGGGCTCGAACCAGATAGTTGGGTGTCCAGAATGCACCCATGCAGATCATCCGGGGTCGCCCAGCCCTCTTGTGGAATCTCTGGGTGCCTCCACCACCGCCCCGTGAAATGGAGAGAGGGCCAGTGATCTGCGATCTGTGGATGCCTGGCTGTGAGCCTCAGTTGTCCCGCTGTGGAGGTACTGCCCATTAGATGCTGGCCTGTGGGCAGTGGGGAGCATGTGGGGCACTCGGGGGCTCTCTGTTCTTCCCCTGGAGAGCAGGCTGGTGCTGGGACCTCAGGGGCTGCCTCCAAGCCCTGACTCCCAGCCCCTCTGAAGGCAGAGGCCGGAGTGGGATGGCAGAACCTGGAAGCTGTTGGGATCAGGGCAGCTGTGGAGGACAGCAGAGGGGACAGGGTGGGTGGGGACAGGACGGCAGAGGGGAGGCAGGGGAGCCTCAGATCTGCCCTCCATGTGCAGGCCAGATGCAGGACGGGAAGCAGGAACCACATCAAAGTGGTGGGCGCCCAGGCCGGAGTGGGAGGGGACCCAGGGCATGTACAGAGCCACCGCCTTCGCAGGCCCGGGGCCGGGGCCAGGGAGGGTGGTGGAGGCGGTGCTGAGCGGCCCAGGTCTGGGGATGGCGCTAAGAACATGTGTTCCCTGAGTCTCAGAGCAGAGAACTTGGAACTTGGGGCATCAGCCAGTGGGGCCACAGCAGGGTCGCAGCTCCAGCACCAGGCCCTGTGGTTGGAGCATAGGCTCTGGACCCAGAGGGCCTGGGTTCGAATCCCAGCTCAACCAGTCACAAGAGTTATAACCTTTTGCAAGTTTTTAAGCCTCCCAGGCCTCAGTTCCCTCATCTATCATTAGAGTAATGGTGCCTACCTTCAGATTGGGAGGATCGAATGTGTTCAGCAGGACGCATGGCACATAGAGGGCGTCCCGAGAGTTTGTTCCCCAGAGCGCCTGCGCTGCGCTGGACAGAGCTGGTGGGTAAGGACCCTCCCTCTCTGAAGTGCCAACTCCACACTGTCCCCAGGGTCCCCACCAAGACGGGCTCAGAGCTGTCCCTCTGGGAGCTGCCTCACCCCCATCCCAGCACTACTGGCCACGCAGGCCTCGAGCCTCCATTTCTCGCCTGTAAAGTACGTGACGGCAGCCATGCTCGCGTTCCTTCTGCAGGTCCGGTATCTAGCGCAGCCCTGCACATGGCAACCAGGAGCCAAATGTTCACTGTTGCCGCTACAGTTGATGAGGCTGGAGTGACGTTCCGGGTGAGAGAGCTGGGTGTTCTCACCTGTTTCGTGCTGTCCTGACCTTTCATGCTTCCTGAACAAAGAGCCGACATTTCCACTGTGCACGGGGCCGGCACGCCAGGCAGCCGCCAGCGAGACTTGTCGAGGCCTCACTTTCTCGTCTGTGAGATGGGATGACAACACGGGGAAGCTGGCACCCGGCCAGGCTCAGTGACGAGCAGCAGGGTGTGTGCCTATGGAAGTGCTTTGCTAATGAAAAGACAAAGAACCCAATGAAAACACAGGCAGCGCTGGCCAGTGTGGCTCAGTGGACAGAGTGCCGGTCCACGCACTGAAGGGGTTGCAGGTTCGGTTCCCCGTCAAGGGCATGTACCTGGGTTGCAGGTTCAATCCTCAGCCCTGCTCTGGGCAGGTGAAGGATGCAGCCAATCGATGTCTCTCTCACAATGATGTTTCTCTCTCTCTCCCTCTCTTTCTCTTTCCACCTCCCTCTCCCCCTCCTTTCCACTCTGTCTAAAAATCAATGGGGAAACAATCCTTTGGTGAAGATTAGCAACAACAATAACAACAACAAAAACCACAGGCAAAAATTCGGAAGCGATCTTTCTCCAAAAAGATGTACGAGAGGCCAATAAGCACATGAAAAGGTGCCCGACGTCATTCCTCATCAGAAAAATGCAAAATCAAACGAGACAGTACTCTGTACCCATTGCAATGGCAGGATAAAAGCAGGGGCGTCCGGCAAGTGTTGGTGAGGCCGCGGAGAAATCAGAACCAAGTAGGCTGCTGTGAGGAATGTAAAATGGTGCCCCCACTTGGCCGGTCCTCAAGAGTTAAAACGCACAGTCGCCACAGGACCCAGGGATCCTACTCCGCGTGTGTCCGAGAGAAACCAAAAGCTCTGTCCACGCGAAACTCGTCCATGAACATTTAGAGCAGCATTACTCCCAACAGCCCAAAGCAGAAGCCACCCAATGCCCATCTGCTGACGAATACGTCCACAAACAGGATGAATACGTCCACAAACAGGTCTCTCCAGACAGTGGAATATTATTCAGCCACGAAGTGGAGTGAAGTAGTTTCTCATGCTACAGCCCTGGGTGAACCCCGAAAACATGATCCTGAGTGAAAGAAGCCAGACAGAGACCACAGATGATATGATTTGACTTAGAGGTCCGATGCACGAAATCCACGCATGGGTAAGGTTCCCTAGGCCTGGCCTGTGATCAGGGCCAATCTGATGGGCAACTGGCAAGGTGATTGGGGGCCAGGACTGGCACCTACCTGCCTTGGCTGGCTTGGTGCCGCCCGCTGCCGGCCCTGCTCCCGCCACCACCACAGGTCGCCTTCCTCTGTGGGCCTGGGGCCTGCAGGCTGGGGCAGCTCCTGATTGAGTGCCTGCCCCCTGGTGGTCAGTGCGCATCATAGCAACCGGTCGTTCCACCATCCGTTCCACTGTCTGGTTGGTTTGCATATTAGGCTCTTAGTATATAGGATGCCCAGAACGGGCAAATCTGTGGCCTCACAGAGTAGGTTGGTGATTACTAGGGGCTGGATGTGGGGTGGAATGCCTATTAATGAGGCCGAGGTTTCTTTGGAAGGTGGTGCAAATGTTCTAAAGTGGCTGTGGTATCCGACTGGTGTGGCTTGTTGGTGGAGCATCCTCCCATGCACCAAAAGGTCATCGGTTCAACTCCCAATCAGGGCACCCGGGGTTCTGGGCTTGGACCCCAGTCAGGGTGTGTATGGGAGGCAACTGGTCAATGTTTCTCTCTCTCTCTCTCTCTCTCTCTCTCTCTCTCTCTCTCTCTCTCTCTCTCTGTTCCTGTCTCTTTCTCTGTCTCTGTCTCTCTTTGTCTCTAAAATCAATGAAAATATATTTTCTAAAAAATTACTGTGATGATTGCATAATTCTGGGAACATACAGAAAACATTGAATTGTATCCCTTAAGTGCGTGAGTTGTATGGATGTTATCTTTCTGCAAAGGGGCTTTTCAAATTCCAAAGTGCTTGATAGAGGCTGTGGTGATGGTCACAGCACAACGCCCCACACCACACACAGGCTTGCACACTCATGTGCTTATGCTCACAGGCACATTCATGAATGCACAAGCTCATAGGTACAGGCACTTTCACGGACATGCTAACACACACACACACACACACACACACACACACACACCATACACACTCGTGATCCTGCCCTGCTGGCTTCTCCTGTTTATTCTTCATCTTTGGGAAAACACAACCTCTGCCAAGTCCTCTGGGGAGAGGCCCCAAGTAAACACACTGGCTGGGAGCCCTCCCTCCTGCTGCTCACTCCGTCCTGCATTCCACAGCAGAACAGGTCAGAGGAGCCCTGGTGGGACAGCATATGACATGGCCCCTCAGGCCCTCCCCAGGACAGGGACAGCCTTCTGGCCTGGCCAGGAGCTGAAGGCGATGATAACCGAGGGCCCAGGACGGCGGTGCCCTGATGGGGGGGCTTTCCAGAGCAGCCAACATTCAAACAAAGTTGTGGGACCAACGTGGGGTCATCTCTTCTCCCCTCCCTTTTGCTCCCTTTCTCTCTCCCCTCAGTGTGTGTGTGTGTGTGTGTGTGTGTGTCTCTGACCCTCTGGTTCTCTCTGCATCACTCCTCGTTTCTCCCTTTATCTTCTTGTTTACCACTTCATGGCCGAAACACAGTGGCTGCACCTCCAGACATCACGCCCACATTCCAGACACGTGGGAACACAGAGGAACGTTAACCAACACCTCCCAGCACTGCTCCAGGCGTTTGCCACGGAGACACAGCCGATAGGTGTTTGCACGCTTTCTCCTACCCCACGGCCCAGAACCACTGCCGCGGACGGATGTGCTGGTCGCCTGCTCCATGCTCTTCCTTTTTCCATGCTCTGAACACACCAGGCTGCTCCTGGGACCCTGTGAAACAGAAGCGGGAGGCTCGATGGAGCAGAGGGATTGGTGAGCAGGAGGGAGGAAGGGAGGGGCTGGCTCAGCCCTGTCAGCTTCCACCGAACTGGCACTGACCCCACCATAGCAGTGTTTTAGTTCATTCATCCGTTCATCATCCATTCATCAGTCAGTCATTCTCTTGCTCCCCATTGATTTCCTCCCTCATTTCAACAAGAATCCAGGGGCTCATCAGACTGTGGTGTGACTGCCTTGCACTTGTCTCCCCCCCGAGATGGTGAGCTCCCTGAGTCCCTGGGGGACCGGGTCACGCAGGCGCTGCCCCGGGAGCCACCAGGGAAATAAATACCTGACTGGGAAGAGCGTGGTTTACCTGGATCTCTGGACCACAGTGGATGGAAACAAGGAACGTTCCGGATCGCCTTCCTCCACGGCCCTGGGTGTGGGACTCGCTGTGAGACTGTGCGACCCTGGTCCGGCTCCCCTCACGGTCAGGCCCATGGATCCGACAGACTTCCCTTCAGCACGTGTGTCCCTCGGTGCTGGGAGCCTCGCCTGGAGGGATGGCGGCAGGCGGAGAAGCTGCCAGGAGGTGGCCACCCACGTGAAGGCTCCCTTGAAAAATGGCAAACAAGCCTGATGATTCCATCAGTGCCACGAATGCAGTTGCGAGCTGATTGTGTTCCCTGTTATCATCACATGCTAAGCACATGCCCTGCGAAGTAGGTGCTGTAATTATACCCATTTTGCTGATAAGGAAATTGAGGCTCAGGGAGGCCAAATGACACAGGCAATAAATGAGTGGAGCTGGGACTTCCACGGGGCCAGCATCCGGTCCAGCTCCTTGGGTGCTGACACCTCCCACCTGCCCTCTGGCGACTGTCTGGTCCTGCACTCCCCTCCCTCTTGGTGCAGATGAAGTTATTCTGACATGTGAGTGACTGCGGAGCTCAGCGCACCCTAAAAACAGGTGCCTTTTTATGTTAGTGCTCGTCCATCCAGACGCCGCCTCACTGGTGGAACATGAAGAAATGCCACCTGAATCCAAGGGCACCTCCCTTAGCGGACAGGGGTGCCGAGGGAGGCCTGTTGACTCCCTCCCGCCAGAAACCCTGTAGCAGCAGAGGTGGGGAGAACCCCACCTGCAGCCCCACCCCCCACCCGGGGCCGGCCACTCAGCTCCAGCCCTAAGGACCCGCCTGCTCCCTGCACGTCCAGGTCTTGTTTGGACTGGAACCATTTAAAACGCTTTGTTGTAATTACAGAGGCTGGGAGGCGGTCGGCCACGCACGTCTCTGCTGCAGCCGGCAATTTCGGTAATGACAGTCATACACGCCGTTTATCCTCGGGGTTTCCAGAAATACGGGCCTTTCCAGACACTCGGAGCGCCTGTGCCGGGAGCGACCGGGGCTGCATTCCCTGCCGAGGCTGCGGGGACGTGCTCCCGGGCCAGCCAGCTCAGGGGACTCCGCGCTCAGACGGGTCACACAGTCCACGGGCGACGAAGACAGAGTGGGCAGGACAGGGATTTCCTGGGACGCAGGACTTCGGTTCTGAAACCGAGAAAGTCCTGGACAAACCAGGACGAGATGAGTCGGCCCCCTATTCCCGGGGGACCTAGGGAGTGGAAGGTGGTGTTTTTCTTTGCTCCACCTGGACATGCCTGTGAAAAGGTAACGAATGAAGTTTTTAAAGGAAAAAGCCCCAGAACAATAGGACTAGAAGAGCGGGCACCGGCAGGTGAAGGCGGGTGAAGGCCCACGGACAATGAAGTGGATGGGACAATCGCTGAGCCCAGTGAATGGGGGCCACACAGGCCTGGAAAACAGGCTCCCTACTCCATCCCCTGAGCCCTCCGGAGCTGGGGCTGCCAGCCGCGAGGACGGGACGCCTCCATCCAAGGGCCCAGGGAGTCCTCACCCTCCGTTCCTGGTAACCGCCTCCATGACCAAGCCAGAAACCAGAGCACCAGACAGAAACCACAGCGACAGGCAAGGAGGACAAAGCAGAGAGAAGACACAGAAGGAAGAACAGTAGCAGTAGTGTGGTGGGTAGCCTCACAGCGACACGAGATTACACTTGTGACGTGAGAAGGAAATGCGACGTTTTAAAATGCAGAGGAGCCTTCCAGAAGCACGAATGTGCCCTTATAAAACTGTAACGAGAGAGTCAGTAGCATCGTTGAGATAAAGGTGAAGAAATATCCCTAAACTTGGCATAAAAAGCTGGAGATGAAAAACTAGAAGGGAGAGATAAGAAAATTAGAGGCTCCATCCTGGGTCGTCTCTTCCAATTGGCAGGCTTTTTCGAAAGAGGAAATCGAATGGAGGGAGAAGCTAGCATAGCATTCAACAATTTACAGAAACTGAGAAACCCGGGGTTGAAAAGACACGCCAAGTGTTCAGAGAGAGAGAAGGGGGGAAAGTCATACACTTGTGAGCAGGAGTCAGAACTTCTTAACCACAATAGTGGGAACACGGCAGCTCTGGGAGGCCCAGCCAAGCCTGGGGAGCCGCCAAGCCTCGGCGGGAACGCGACTCTCGACTCGGATTCTGTATCGGGCTGACCAGTGAAGGCTGGAGATGGAATGATGATGCTGTTGGGCATTAGAAGGCTCCCACAGCTGCCTCTCGTGTAGCTCATCCCAGGCAGCTCCCGGAGACCTGCCACACAACCACATAACCCATGAGAGAGGACGGTGTGGGGTCCAGGGATGGCGACCCGGCAACTTCCAGGAGGGTGTGAGGGGCCCGTCCGTGATGCAGAAGGCCTGGAAGCCACTGAGAAGGAAGTGGGAGAAATAACTTAAACACCAAACCAAAACAGACCCAGAAAATCATCTATGGGATTACCTAATAGGTCTGCGATGAGAAAAAATTCAGGGCTTTTTTGGAGAATTGGACAAAGACTGCGGTGAACACAGCGAAAAGGAAGCGGAGTATTTTCTGAAGGCAATCACAAACTCCAGGAAAAACGAAAGGTCACACAAGAAAGGAAACGATGCTACAGTAGCCATCATATATACACACAGCGCAGATCAGGACAAACGGGTTCCGAGCTGCTGGGGGGACGCGTCTGTACATGGAGGCAGTGTAAGGTTTCCAACCCTCACTCTGTAGGAGAGGACCATGAATAGTGTCTAAAATAGGAAATCAAGAAAGATTGATCGGGGCATGGCATTTTGAAATAGAAAAAAAGAGCTAAAAAAATAAAAAGAAAAGTGGTTTCTTCTAGAGGCCCCAGTGCCCAGAGTAAAGCACCCATCAAGTGCCCAGTACAATACAGTTCAGATGACAGAGACCCACCTGGACGTGGACGGAGGGTCAGCCCAGTGCTGGAGAGAGAGCTGAGCACCTGCTTTCTACTAGGAGTCTTGGATTACAGTTTAACTTACTATTTGCCTCTGAACAAATAGAAATTGAAGCTAAGTGGAAACAAAAGGACAGTTCTCTTTGGGGGGGGGGGAATAATGAAAGGAATTCATTAGATAATAATGAAAGGGACCTATGGCCTGTGTTCAGGTACAGTTGGATCCAGCAGCTCAAGTGATGTCACCGAGGGCGAGGGCAACCCAGGGGGTCCGGGACTTACTCACGTCGGCACGGAAATGTGCACGTGCCGAGGAAACCGTCGGCCTTGGGCAAACCAGACGGTTGGTCCCTAGCAAGGGGCCAGTTCTCTCCTCTCTGGCCCGCCTCCCAGGGTCAGCATTGTCCTCAGATCCCCCAGCAGCCCTGCAACATGTATGTGGTGTCCCAGTGCAGGTGACCGCCACCACTAACCTCCCTGCGCCTCTGAAAAACCTCTCCCTCCATTTTATTTTTAATCTTCCCCTTTTCCATGCGTTTAAGTTTTTTGCTAAGTCTCCCACAAAACCTTTTTTGGGAAGCAGCCCATCTATATATAAATCCTAAGTACATCCATACGTCGCTGTCCTCTCCACAGCTGCCCCGCGTTGGCGGCTTGGCGGAGAGGAGAGCTGCCGGGCCAGGGGAGCCAGGACCCGTGGAGGAAGGGATTCCTCTCCTGAACCGTCCGTCAGACGGCTCGGCCGGCCGGAGTGGCCAGTGAGCGAGGCAATGGCTACGCCCTCTCTCAGGCTGTGCTCGGTAGGTGACCAATGATTTTGTTTTATTTTGTTTTCATTTATCCACATACAGGTTTGGGCAAGAGGCTGTTTGCCTGGTTCCCATTCAGGTTCTCAGGCCCGGGGCAGAGACCAAGACACAGGAAATGATGGCTGGTCTATGGCAGTCAAGCCATCCCGGTCTCCCCTAACTTGGGGAGGGGAGCACCCTCGTGGGCAAAATGGTGCCAGGGATTGGAGCAAGGGGGATCTGGGAGGAAGCCAGGGCCCTGCTCCTAACCAGTCACCCTCTCTGGCCAAATTCCTGTCCCCTGGGCCATTGCTACTCTTGCCTGAGCCTCTTTGTGGGTGGGAGAGCTGGCCCTCGGCATACACATGGCCCTCACAGAGCTTAGGTGCCGATCACAGCATCTCCCTTCCAGGATAATGGAAACTCCGAGAGCAGCACCCAGCCCTCAGGGGCAGCCATGCAAGGACCAGCAACAGGCTGAGAGATTTCCTCCTGTCTGTCTGGCCCTGACCTTGTCCCCAGATACTTTTGTGTGGTTGTGGCTCCCCCTCAAAAAAATTAAATTAAATTACAAAATTACAAATGGAATAACTCCTCAGAATACATGAGAGAGAAAAAGACAGACAACGTCAAGGGTGGGAGGACGTGGGGCAAACAGGACTCTCTCAGAAGGTCAGGATATAAGTTCGACCGCCTCACAGAACAATTCGGCAGCTCACCAATCCTGTGCCCCCGGGCCACATTCGTGTGTCCACCAGGACACAGGCATAGACGTGCACGGCAGCGTGTTCTCATAGACAGGAGAGAGAAGCCACCGAATGCCCATCGATGGAGAACAGACGAACACAGTTGCGACATTTACATGATGGGATGTTCACAGCAATGAAAACGAGTGAAGTGCAATGAATCTCACAAACATAGTGTGAGGAGCAGTGGTCACACCCACAAGAACTCGTGTCATACTGTTTTGGTTGCATAACTTTCCAAAACAGATAACAATCTATAGCAAGCATGTCAAACTCAAAGGCTAACATGGGCCAAATAAACAGGGTTTACGTTATCGTGGGCCACAGAAAAACAAAAGCTTCAATTTTCATAGAAACGTAGGTTTATTTCCATAGAGACATGCTGAATGTAAATGGCTGAAATAAATGAGTAATCATTAACCTAAAATAATAGAACATTTTAATAAAATTAATATTTTTCTTGAACATTCACTTACCAGATGCTGAATAACTGCACAAATCCATAAGTGTGACGCAAATAAACCTATTTTTCTTGTTCTCCGAAAGCGAAATATTTCCTGTTGCGCACACCAGACAAGTCAGTCCAAGACTAATGATGGGGCCATTGGCTGCTAAAATATTCGCTGCTGGTATTAGTGGAGAGAAGTGGTGCACCTGTGCATAAGGCGTGCCAGGGAGATGAACGCAACACAATTATAGTAACCAGTCACTAGCGAACATTGTAGTTCATCGTTAATCATTATGTTTAACAGGATATTGTAAAGATTAAGTTACAACATTTTTATTAAAACATTTCTTACATACCATTATCCTGGCTGGGCCGCATGTGGCCCGCAGGCCGCGAGGTTGACATGCTTGCTCTACAGAGTGAGGTTTCCAGGCCAAGGTCACCCTGGGGCAGAGTGATGGCTGGGAAGGGACCCAGGGGACCCCCAGGGACTGTGCTGCTGTTTGTGGATCTGTCCAGGTGTGGAGGCCATCACTCTGAATGGCCACTCGCTGACTGTGCGCCCTTCCGCTCAGAGCCCAGCAGAAATCGAGGAAAGGGTCACACAGTCCTCATCCCATTTCCCCGGTTCCGGGGGCCGTGGGGGCTGGGCTGACGGTGACTCCCCTTGTCGTCCTGTCCCAGCTGAAACATCACCTTCTCGGAGCCACTTTGTCTGGAGCAGCCCTGGCAGCGCCCCACCTTCGGCGACTCTGCCGCAGCCCTGGCTGCTGTCGCTGCTGTTGCCATGTTCGCCGCTTGGCGCGTGTCACTTGCCTGCTTGGTTCCACAGCTGGCTGTGTCCGCTCTGTCTCACGGGAGGCGGGAGAGCGGAGCTTATCGTCTTTGTTCCCGTCTGTGTCCCGCTTCCCGTACAGCGCTGGGCACTGACGGAGAGCGAGTCCGGTGTGGAGAGGCCCAGGTAGACTTTTCCCGCAGGACATGGGAGGGGGCGTGTGTGTGGCGTTTCCATCGGGGAGGACCCGAAGGGGGTTTCTGGGCAGTTTGTCCCCTTCTCCTGTGCGGTGTTCCTAATTTCCAAATCTGGGAGGACAAATAGTCAATGTTACAGCCAGGGCGGCATTGGGATGGGAGCCATAGGCAGCTGACAAAAGCCGGAGGCAGGGACAAGAGGGCTCTGCTGGTGAAGCCGGAAAGCCGCATGGGGCGAGTCTGCCAGTCGCCCTGCTGCTCACATGCCCCCAATGGCTGAGGACCTGTGGCAGCGGCGGCCGCAGGTCTGTGCACAGTGTCAGGGTGTGGAGGACCAGGCATGCCAGCTCCACCTCCAACACCACACCTGCCCATCAGCCTCGAGCCTCGGACTATTTATACCCGAAGGTCTCCAGGCTGATGGGAAGCAAAGACCCTGCAGTGGCCAGGCCGTCTGGCCCAGGCTTTGTGAGCACCGCCGGCGTTATCAGCAGGCCCGCTGCGGAGATAAGGAGACGCGGCTGGGCCCCACTAATGGTGTTTTCTTAGGGACCACTCAGCGGGACCGGATGGGATGGGCCCAGGCCATCTGTCATCCTTTCCCTCATCGACACGCTCAACAAGGGGCGAACTATGGCCAGGGCTTGCTTGGGGGGCTGGAGAGGCGCCATCGAGGTGGGAAACCGCCCTCCCCGAGGGCGGCTGGGAAGGAAGGTGCTCAGAGAGACTATTTCCAGCCCCTCGGGGCGCCTCTGGGAGACCGGCCACCACAGGCGAGGTGTGGTGCCAGGTAAGGGGCAAGGCCGTGGCACTCTGGGTTAAACTTCCTAAGATGGAGAGTTCCTGGGTCCGGATCTGCTGAGAAAGGGCCAGAGCTCAGTAGGCCGACCCTCTGCTGGCCTTAGCACCGAAGCCCCTTTTACCCAGCATTTCTATAGCTTAATATAGGACGGGCCCCATCGAGGGTCACCTACGCGGTGTGGGCCTCTGAGCAAAGGGCAGCCAGCGTCAGCAGCCCCACCCACCGCCACCTTCACCCCCACCCGACGCACAGACTCCTCCTGGGAATCAGCATGTTACGAAGTGGCATGCTTGTGGCATCAAATGCTGACATGAGTTTGGGAAAGAGAGCAGGATGCAAGGTCAGCTCCTCATTCCTATCTCCCCCGGCTGCTCCTTCCCGGGAGCGGAGGGCGGAGAGCTGCCGGGCTCTGCGAAAGGCAGCGGCCACTCACTGCTGCACTGCAGGCGTCCTGGCACCTGGGAAAAAGTGGCCTGGCGAGCCTCCTCAAGGCGCTGCCCAGAGGAGCCGACAGAGAGCCCGCTCTGCCCTTGACCAGAGAAGGAGGAGGCGCAGGGGGTGAAGGCTTCTCCAAGGTTGTCAGCTACTGGGGACAGAGCCTGTTAGTAACAGCAATGACCCTTATTCATCAGACTTGTCCAGGAAGCTCTGCTGTGTGCCAAGCCCTGGGCTGGGCACTGGGGACACCCTCCGTGACCCACACAGACCAAAGCCCTTGCTCTCCGGAGGGTGAGAAGACAGCAGCCACACCATTAAGTGAAACGTTCTGCTTTTTGGGTGGCAATGAGCATTATGGAGAGAGAAGCAGAGGGACAAGGATAGGGAGGGGCAGGTGGAGACAGCCGTGGCCAAAAGGGGTCCGGGGGCAGGGGCACAGGATGGAGGGCTCTCCTGGCTGGGGCAGAGCAGTGCAGAGGCCCCGGGGGAGGGGGAGTGAGCTGCGAGGAGGGGTGCTGCTGGAGCAGCGTGTGGGGGAGGAGAGGGCTGGAGTGCAGGAGGACGAGTGAGAGTATCTGCCCCGTTGGCTTGAGCTCAGTCTAATTGGGTGGTTCTCCACTGAGAGCAATGCGCCCTCCAGGGGACACGTGGCAAGGTCTGGGGACACAGGTGGTTCAAGGGTGCTACTGGCATCGAGTGGGTAGAGGCTGGGGTGGTCTATACGCCCTACATGGCATGGGGCACCCCTCACATGGAGATGTATCTGGCCCCAATGTCAGTGTCCCATCTGAGAACCCCTCTGACTGAGCAGCCTTTGCTGGTCACAGGTCTCCTGCTGGCCCTGTGCCTTGCCTGCTCTGTGCCCGGGACTCTCCGTGTGTCGCTAACCCTCTCTAGCCACGTTGTATGGTGCAGCTTAGCTACTGTGCAAGCAGAATCCGAAGACAACCCCAGGACTTCTGCCCTCGGCCCTGCAGACCTGGGAGGTACACATGACTCTCTGGTGTGCCTTGCTCCTTTCCACAGCCTCCTCCCCTGCCCTGTTCGGGGTGCCTCTGCCTCCTCCTGGGCCCTGTGCTACCTACCGCCTCCCAGCTCCACGTGGTCCCGCCTGCTCACCTGCTCTGCCTGTGGTTGGATGTGCGTCCCAGGTCACAGCGTGTGTTCTGCACCCAGAACCTATCTGCAGAGCATAGGTGCCCTCATGTTGAATGGTGACTGTGGCACAGGCCCACTCGGACCCTGGGCCTGGCACAAAAGTCCTTCTCTGTCCACTGGGCACAGGCTCCAGTGGACTTGAGGGGCTCAGAGCAAAATGAGGTTGTGGGGCTTGTTTGAAAGGTTCGGAATCTGGGGCTGCAGCAGCAGGTGTTCACCCAGACCCAGGCTGCTCAGAGCCCAGGACCTGAGTGGTGCTCAGGCCGCCTGGGAAGCTGGCCGTGCCCAGGGCTTGTCTATTCAGTCCCGAAGCCTGGTCCCAGTGCTGTGACATGACCCGAGGCCACGCCTCAGCACTCAGGCACTTAGCACAGGTTGAGCTCCCAGCTTGCATGGTGGGGTAGGTGCATGAGACAGGGGCGGGGCCTTGCATGGTGGGGTGGGTGCATGAGATGGGGCGGGGCCTTGCATGGTGGTGTGGGTGCATGAGACAGGGGCGGGGCCTTGCATGGTGGTGTGGGTGCATGAGGCAGGGGTGGGGCCTTGCATGGTGGGGTGGGTGCATGAGACAGGGGCGGGGCCTTGCATGGTGCGGTGGGTGCATGAGACAGGGGTGGGGCCTTGCATGGTGGGGTGAGTATCTGAGACGGGGACGAATGGCAAGCCTGGAGCCGGTGGAGGAAGCGCTCTGCTCCCAGCCCAGGTGCACATTGCCTCCGTCCAAACAGCTGTTGCAAACTCCAAAGGCTTGGGAGAGGTCTGTGTTTTCCCTCTACTATTTTTATTTCCTCACATCTAAGACCAAAAGAGGCTGGCGCCAGAGTCCTGAAAGGGTCTGAGCCAGGAGGAACCGGCCCACAGGCAAGGGGAAGATGTCTGCACGAGGTAACCCTGAGGCTCCTCAGAGGATGGGTGTGTTCCCATCTGCGCACAGAGCTGGGCCAGGACACAGGGTCTGAGCTCCCACAGACGCCCCGACTATGCGGTGCGGCTAAGGTGCTGTGCAAGCAGAATCCGAAGACCCCAAGATTTCTGCCCAATATACAGTTATCATTCCCAAACGTGAAGGGACTTCACAGATGTAATGAAGGCCCCTAGTCGACTGACTTTGAGCTCATCAAAGGGAGATTAGCCTGGGTGGGCCTGCCCTAATCAGGTGAGCCTTAACAGAAGGAGGTAATTCTCCTGGCTCTGAAGAATCAAGCTGCCATGTGTGAGAGGACCACATGGAAAGGATGTGAGAATGCCCTTTAGAAGCCGACAGAGCCCGGGGCTGACAGCCACCAAGGAATTGGGGACCTCAGTCCTACATCTGCAAGGAACGAGATTGGCCAACAACCTGAATGGACTTGAAAGGCAGTGCAGTTGCTAACATCTTGATGTCAGCCTTGTGAGCTCATGAGCAGAGAACCCAGCGACACCTACCCACACTGCTGACCCGCACAGGTGAAGGGTAATAAATAGCTGGTGACTCAAGCCACCCCGTTCGTGGTGGTTGTTATGCAGTCACAGAAAACCAATACACAGAGCTGCCTGCAACCTCATGGGCGTTCGTGAATCCCCCAAGGTAACGGGACCCTGGCTGCTGGTTTTTGACTATGTACACTGCCACCCAGAATAAAGACTGTTGGTCGCAGTCTCCCCTGCGTCTAGGTGTGGCCACATGACTGTGTTTGCTAGTGAGGCGTGGGTATTGTCTGTCTACCCTTTGGGATGGCTGCTTAAAGGGCACATACAGGGTGGAGTATAGATATGATGACTGGAGCTCCAGCAGCCACGTGGGATCATGAGGCGAAGTGTGAGGATGGAAGCCACGAATTAGGGTAACAGAACAGAATGATGGGAAGGGACTAGATCCCAAATGGCACCTTAGAGCTGCCACCCTTTCTGGGATGACTGACCTTCAGACTTCTTTTAAGTGAGAAAAAATAAACTTTTATTCTGTGTAAGTGCAGGCTTTGGGTTCAAATGTCCAATTCCAGGATCCAGCAGTGATTAGCTGGAAATTTTGAGTAATTTCTTCACCTCTTGGTCCCTCTCAGCATGACCGGCAGCGACTGGCTCAGACCCCTTCAGGACCCTGGCGCCAGCCTCTCTTGGTCTTAGAGGTGAGGAAACAAGAATAGAAGAGGGAAAACACCTCAGAATCCCTGTGGTGGGAGCAGCATTACCTGACGCAGGTGCTCTGTGAGAAGATTGGGAGAAGCAGCAATGGAAAATGCCCTAAGATGGAAATGAGCAGGAGAGATAGAAACAGGAGAGGCGGAGGCGGAGGGCAAAAGACGAGGCCATCTGTGGTGCTACAGCCACACACACACGCCTGTGGGAGCCTGACTGGGGGTAAAATGGGGGAAACGAGCCAGGGATGAACAAAAGATTTGTCAGTTCTTCCTGAAGTGTGTGTCTCTCTCAGTCTAGCTTTTCCTTTCCGACTCTTAATAGAGACGAATAAACAGATATCTGTAATTTTTAACACAGCAACTGACATTTGCATCTTTGTGAGAGAGGCAATAAGGTATAGTGGAGACTGTGGCAACAACTGCTCTTTGCCTCCAGCCAACAGCTTCTACACAGGAATGAGAAAGGCCAGATCTGCCGATTTCTCCAGGGAAGCCAGAATTTGGGATATTTTTTGCCTCACCCCAATTTTCTGATTTCCTAAAACATGTTGGAAATGAATTCACTTTTTTAAAAAAAAAAGTATAAACACCATGCAGGGAATGAGACATGTCTGTAGGCCACATCTGGCCCCTGGTCTGCAACTTTGGTCTTGAGCCTGGAAACAGACCAAGAGCTCAAATGAGCATCAGGACAATGACAAGGGGTTGGGCAATCCCAGGGCCTGGAACTTGTTAAAAGCTGCCGCTTGTTTGAGGGATCAGGAAAGAGACAGCAGCCTGGCCAGCGATGGCCGGGATTCTAACACCCACCGGGTGACCTTAGCGAGCACTTCAAAGCGAAAAGGAACCCAAAAGGCTGTCCCACGCGCGCGCCTGGCTGCCCTGTGCGCAGTTGGGCAGCAGCCCCTGGCCGCTTCACAGGCCCGAGGTGGGCCGTCCACAGCTGGGGCCTGGAACTGGCAGCAGCCCCCAAACCACTGGACAATGTCGGCTCTGCAGCCTGTGCTGCTCAAAACTTTTGGGTATACACTCCCCTCCCACCTTCCCCCCCCCTTTCTTTCTTGTGCCTCTATTTTATTGGGATGACTAAACCTTTCAACTATGTTAGCAGTAAACACAGCTAATTTACCCCCTGCCTCTTTGAAACAGCTGCTGACAGCTGTGCTACATGGAACGCAGGGAAGGATCTTTGTAGTCGAGCCTACCAAGTTCCCATTTGTTGCGGGGCTCCATCGCGCCCGCCCAGCGCCCCACACAGCTGCACCGAATACTGGTGAGCGCCCCCTCCTCCCCGGGCCTGGAAGCTAAACAGTGAGTGAATGGCGAGGGCCGGGCAGAGAGCCCCTAGCAGACCAAGCGGACACCAGTGACCAGAGTTGAGAGAAAAAAAACCAACACACACAGACATACACAGGCCCAGGAACCAGCACTAAATGTCTCCTTTTATTGCAAAGTCAAAACCCTTTTCATTTTGTCTATTTATACAGAATTTTCACCGAGGACTGCTCTACGCAACAGCTGAAGGTACATCGGTCCGACTGTTAATAAATAGTCTTAAATATGAAAACAAGCGGGTTGGAGGGAAGCAAGCTCATCGTCCCAAACAAGCGACCGGAAGAGGGTCTAAAAGGAGCTTCCGATGGACATAAATATAATCTGTTTTGTAACAACTATTTACACATTGCAATGTACAAATGATGCTGACCCGAGGTGAGGAAACTTGCACCAAGAGGGGGTCGCACAGAAACCCCCATGTCTGCCAACAGATGAAATAAAATGTAACAGAAACAGCGACTCTTCCCTGTGGACCAGAGTGAAGGCTGCAGCCCAAGCTACTGAAGAAGAAAAAGCAAAAGAAAGTAAAAAACAGAGTTTTCCCCAAGTTTCCAGCAACAAACTTAATCAAGACAGAGGAACGGTCCCCCCAGAGCCTGTCCCAAGGCCTTCTGGGTAACGCTGGTTTTTGTGCACACAGCCTGTGCTCCCCAGCCCCGGGTGGCAGCGGGGGGCAGTGCACAGTTTAGGGGGCCCCCGGGGCAAGGAAGGCTCTCACCAAGAGTCATTCCAATCGGGACACTCGGTGAAGGCGTCACTCTCAAAGGCTCTAGGTCCTTCCCCTGGAGATCTGGGCCCTGCTCACCCTACGCCCAGCAGAGCTCCCACTACACTTCCGGGAGCCGACTGTTTGCAGGGTCTGCCAATGAGAAGAGGGGCCTGCGGCCCAGACTGAACCCAGACTTCAGAAGCGGCTGTCACTACACGACAGACACGCCTACTTGGGGGATGGGTAGTAGCCCCTGGAGAGCTAGGCTCCCTTGGGGCTTCTTTAAGCAGGGCCACACTGGCCAGAGTTCAGGGTCGAGGCGCCGGCTCTGTGCTAATGCTGCCGTCCTCCACGTGGATGTCCTAGCCGGGGAACTGGACAAGCCCGTGTGAGCATCGGCTGGGCCGCAGGGCCATCACCCGCCCAGCTGAATGCCCAAACGCATTTTTCCTTCCAGATCAGCACGCCCCTTCCTCTGAGCAGAATTTGCCCTCCCCTCTCCCAGCCAAGTCTTGGGTTTGGGCAAGTCTATGTAATGCTGGGTCTATGGAAACCTCAGAGGAAACCCAAATGGATTGGAGAGGGGCTACCCCTCCCTCCGCCAGCCACAGCCTCTGTTTATGAAATCAGGGGAAACCAAGAAACGGGGACAGATTGTTTAGGAAAATATATCTGTAACATCCTAACCATTTTCATTCATTCGTTTTATTGGGACATGTATTACAGGCACCTCCGCATCATTCCCTCAGCGCAGACGCGACACGCCCACCCCTCCCTGCGCCCCTTCCTCCCACCGCTGGGTCCTGGGTGAGGGGCGCTCCTAATCACCCAGGAACGAGTCAGCACACAGCCGAGACTTCACAGCCCACGACCGTGGCGGGGCAGTTTTTCTTTATGTAATTTTCTTCCTGTGAGGTTTTGCCTGCAGCAGCTTATAGGATCTTGTCCATAGGATGACAACGGAAAACTGATCAAAAGCCACTTGCCTCTCGAACCCTTAACGCTCCTACACGGTGAAAGTTGGGGAGGGGGACGGGAAGGCGGCCGGTCCGCTGGCTCCTTGCCAAGGTGGGCCGGGGACACCTGGGTGGTGAGTGGCAGGATCCAGAAAAGGTGGCCCCAAAGGGCCTGCCTTCCAGGAGGCTAGTGGCAGCCACAGGCCCGGACAACCATGTTTCTGTATTTCTTCAGGATGACGTTGGAGCTGTCGTCGAAGTAGAGCACGGAGATGGCGTTCAGCTGGGTCGGGGCGCAGCAGGGCTTGGGCACCGTCTCCGGGTTGATGAAGTGGACCTGGAACGCACACCGAGACGCGGGCAGTGGTGAGAAGCGGCCAGGCCCTTCTCTCTGGCCTCCTTATGTGTGTAAGGGACACGCACTGCTAGGGCAAGATGACCGCGGGCACTCACCGAGCGTGCCCAGCCTGAGCACATTCCGCGTAACTAACCTGGTTCTGTAATCATCCCTGCTTCACAGATGAGGGACCCACGTGCCCGAACAGAGGCTTGCACAGCCCCCAAGGGGATGTCAGTGGCCAGATCAGACACATGGGGCCAGATCGCTCTCTCTTACAGGCGATCCTGTGCGCTGTAGGATTTTAACAGCACCCCTGGGCTCGAGGGTCAGAAGCACCCACCTTCCAATCACGACATCCAAATACCCCTGGGGGGCAAAACTGCCCCAAGTTGAGAACCACTAAGCTGGACCAGGCTCAGCACACAGGCCAAATCCTGCTCAGCCGCCTGGTTTTGTGGATAAAGTTTTATTGACACCCAACCCCGCCCATTCATTTACATGGCTGCTTTCTCACTATGAGGGCAGAGTGGAGCAATTGCAACTTCTGACTCTCAAGGTGAAAAACATTTACCCTCTGGCACTTTTCAGGAAAAGGTTGCTGACCTCTGCACTAGATCTGTCCTATTCAAGAGTCACACTGTCGTTTTAAAAGTTCTCGCAGCCACATTTAAAAAGACGGAAAAGAAACAGGTAAAGTTAATTTAAATAACTTATTTAATTTAACCTGGTATTGCATAAATATTATAATTTCAAGATATACTTAATATTTAAAAAGTCACTAATGAGATATTTTACTTTTTTTGTACCAAGTCTTCAAAACCCCGACTGGGTGCATGTCAAGTGCTCAAGAGCTGCATGTAAAACAGGTCTGTATTGCACGGTGCAGGGCTAGGCCACACTAGACTGTTTTGCCTCTTGAGCAATAAAAGTAAGAGGCAAGGAATGTGGGCAAACACCTGGTGGACAGACATCAGTGAGAAAGCAGGCCGAACAGAAGGTGGGACTGCCGAGGCCGGTCGGTCGCTCAGGTTACGGCCCCTTCTCATTCAGGGCTTCTGTGTCCTTACCAGGCCAAGGTCAGGGGGTAAACAAACTCAAACGCCTACATTTCCACAGGAGTGTCACCGATGAGTGAATGAGGCCAGGAGTGAGACAGTAAGGAATAGTGAGGAATGGGGGAAACTGAACACCTCTCTTCTCAGGCCACAAACTGTAGCAACCAAAACAGCGCAGTCAGATATGCCAACAGTGAGGACAGGCTGGAGATTCGGTTGTTTTTAGGGGAAATTCCAGGTTTCTAACACACCACGAATGCCCAGTGAATGCCCAGTGGATGACTGCTCACAGCCTTAAAATCTAAACATTCCCCCATCTTTTTCACCCGGGGGATCATTTTAAAGCAAATCCCAGATGTCAGCTCGCTCAGTCTGTTTCTTACGAGGGCTCCTGGAAGACAAGGATTCACCCCCTTTGAAAACATGACCCTCATTTCAGAATAGTCGGAGGATTCATCTGAGCCTGAGATCTCTGATGAAACGAGGACTGAGTGGGTGGTCACAGGGCCACAAAGGCAGGGTCAGAGGGTAGAGGCATGCCCTGCCAGCCTGGGACACTCCCAGTACCTTCTGGGTCCTCGCAGCAGGACCTCAGGGGACGGGGGCGCAGGTCCAGGCCACAGAGTAGGCTGGGGGACTGTTCATCTCCAGCACAGGGACTTTCAGTGCTAAATGGGCTCTAGAGTTTGCTGTTGGGGGCGGGGCCCTGGGCAAGCAATGCTGGACAAAGAGGCTGTCCTCCTAAGGACAGAGCCTGGTCTCAGCGAAAAAGATGGGACAAGGGAAGAGGGAGGCCGACACTAAACGAAAGAGGCACAAAGCTCCATAACAAACAGAGCTGCGGGAGAGGGATGGCCCTGGGTAGTGAGCCATCCCTCTCCCACAGGAGCATTTAAGCCAGGGAAGGTGAGCAGCTGTCAGGAAAGGCCCAGACAATGTTCAGGGCAGGAGGCTAGACAACCAATGTCCTTGAACCCCCGATTCCGAGCTAATGAGCAAAGTCCCTAACGCACTGCTATTGCTATTGGCATGGTAGCGGAAGTCACGTGTCGTCTGTGCCATCAGTGCTGGGCGCCTTGTGAAGCATCTCATTATCACTGCACCCTCCATGGCCCCAGGGAAGGTGAGCCTAAAAGAAACCTTGGCCCCCCAGCCCGTCTCATTACCCCGTTTTCCTGGTGGGCCATCTTCCTGCCACTTCCTCCCTCTGGCCTTCGCTCATTTTCCTGGTTGTTCCCTCCCCTGGACAACGAGGCCCTGCTGGCCACGTGGTGTCCCCAGCTCCCCATGCAGATAGTAGACCCTCAACAAACAGGAGGTGGGTGTGAGCTGTGGGAGGGGGCAAACTCTCAGCCCATGACCCAGGGGAAGAGGCACTGTGGGGAGGTGGGGGGACCAGGCA
>PVJC01020445.1:0-29167 GCA_004026665.1 Murina feae
ACAGCCCTTTCCATTGCGGCAGGAGGGAAAGTGAAGCTGAGCCCCTCAGCTCAGCTCCGATTAAACTGCCTCTAGCGAAACACAGCTTTTTGAAACATTGTAACAATCATAGAATCCTCCGGAGCTGAAGGAAAGAGCAGCTCCGGCCTAACCAGTAAAAGTAACAATTGTTTCATTATAGACGCTGCGAGGTGAGGCACAAGAGGCTTCGTTAGTAGTTAGAAGGCCGCCTTAAAGGAACAGTGTATCAATTACCCCAGGCCTTCAAGGAACAGTATCAATTATAGGAGAAAAAACTCCAGAACCTATGTCCAGCCGCCCTTGCTGGGACCTTGGGTCAATGGGAGCTGTGGGCAGCCTTAAAGCCCCTCACCCAGGCTGGTCAGGCATGCCAGCAGGTGGGCATCCCTCGAGGGGTCCCAGACTGCGAGAGGGCACAGGCCGGGCTGAGGGACCTCCCGAGTGCACAGAGCGGCTGCAGGGCGGGACTGCGCAGGACCCAGGACCCGTGATGGGAAACAGGCGGCAGGGTTGGAGGGCACCGGGAAGCGGGTAAGAGGCGGCAAGGGGCCGGTGGCCTGCTTGGTGGCTGCCCAGGCCCTTTGCGGGGCATCGTGGAGCGGGAAAGCAAGGCTGCAGGAGCTGGGGTCCTGCTTGGCAGCTCCCCAGACCCCTTGGCGGCACCGGGAAGTGGGAAAGGAAGGCAGCAGGGGACGGGTGAGTGGGAAAGAGTTGGCGGCCTGCTTGGCGCCTTCCCAGGTCCCTTCCGAGGATCAGGGAGCAGGAAAAGGCTGGCCTGACCACGAGGCAGGATTTTCCCTGCTTTCTGGTGGCTGGAGGAAGATGGGCAGTAGGCAAGCTTGGGAGGCAGGCCGCCCGCAGCCCTGGTCACAGCTCAAAAAAGAGAACAACATGCAGGGAGGGCAAGAGTCTGAGAGATCAACATAGAGGGGGTGCCTGCTCCAAGCCTCCACGGTGTGCCTAGGGGCAGGCCCCCAGCAGGTAGACACACACAGGAGGACTGCTCCGAGCCTCAGATGGGGCTGGGGGCAGGTCCCCAGTGGCCACACACACACACACACACACACACACACACAAAAGGCGCCTGGCAGACTGGGGCCATCATAGGACATCCACTGAGGGGTCCCAGACTGTGAGAGGGCACAGGTCGGGCTGAGGGACTCCCTCCACCCCGAGTGCACAAATTTTTGTGCACCGGGCCCCTAGTATTAGTTATAATAAGAAATTGAAGTAGCATGTCATAAGCCTAGAGGAAGTGAAGAAATAGTAAACATTATAGATATAGCAGATATCAAGAACAGCCTCTCCTTCTATGGCTGAGCTAGAGCATCCACAGGGTTAACATATAGAACATATGGCAGGGCACTACCATGGTTAACTGGATGGCAGAGAAGTCACTTTGGTGCATTACAAGTAAAATTAGCTGGGAATCTACCCTCTAACAGTTGCTGGTTTTCCACCCACTGGGGTACTAGGGAAAGTTCTTCACTGGGAGGTACTTCACTGGAGACACTCTACCATAAAACCACTCAAGGGGGCGGGGGGTGGAAACTGCAGGCCAAGGAATGCTGCTGGCTCCTGTGCACTGCCGGAGTCAGGACTGAGGAGCTGCATGCCCTGAAGGAGTCAGGTGCCGGAGAAGGTGTAGTATACTTGTCCAACTCAGCTAAGAGGAGTTAGAAGAATCAGGAAGCAATTTCTCTCCAGCACCCTCTACTGATGAAGTTGAATATCACACCATCTGGCACAGCAAAAATGTTTCAAGGACAGAAATTCACTTTTACAGAGCAAGCAAACTTTTGAATTTGGAGGTGAGAGTCAATAAATCAGTAACTGGCAGTGTGATATAAATTCATAATGGCGATTGTGTATGATCCCAAGGCAGTTATGCTTGAAAATGTAACATTGATCACATTAGGTGATAGCTACTATCAAAAAACTAGCCACAGTAGGTTGAAGAAGGTGACATTTTGTTACGTCACGTTTTACTTGGTCTTATATTACGTCACATTTTATTGTTATAGCTACTGTTCTGTCTGCCATGTCATGGCGGGGTGGTTAGTTTCACATGACATGAACAATAGTTGGATGCATGTTATAGAAGGAAGAGCATGAGCTTAAGAACAGGGGAGGAAATGGATATAAATACAGAGTCCCCACTACCTATTAGGTAGCTATTCAAATTTTGATGACTTCTAAGTCAACTCATAGATCTTATTTAATAGATAACTGAGATAATAAAGTTTTTTTAAGCAAAGGGCTAAAGGACCCAAAATGTTTTCTATATTTTTTTCCTCCTATGTAGTGTGCAAGATACATAAAGTCATTGTAATATATCTGGGCCTTAGCACTTACTATAAAATAAGTATTTTTATTTTTATCTAAATAAAAGTATTCATAGAAAAGCAAATGCAAGAGAAAATATGTAAACTGATGCTTAGAACGATGACCCTTTAAATCGGCATGTAAGTTAGCAGCCCGTATTTTGCTCTATAATTCAGAGCAGAATTGGCCATAGTTGATGACAATACACAAAAATGATAATAAAAAAAGGATGTTACATGGAGATACAAAGAAGATAACTATACTTGACAACTGCATAAATTTACACATACTTAAAAATATATTTCATTGTTACATTTCAAATATTGTGGCTATTCAATATCCTCCTGTAAAAATTGCTTTAAGTTGATTTAGTAAGGTCTAAAGTTCAGTATCATGCAAAGGAAACTGAATATTGAGCAAAAATGTATTCAAATCTAAAATATAATTTAAGTCTAAATTTTGCTCTCTATGTTCCATGTAATGTTATGCATAAAAAGAACTTTAAAACAGATATAGTACATGATTTCCATGCAGATATAGTACATGATTTCCATGCACATAGAATAATGTAAATGAAACATTTTTATTAATTGGAAATCACTACTTTAATATAAGGCATTTATTCTGATTTATTTCAACTGTGTTGAGGAATACTAGTATTCTAAATGATAAATATTTATTTCTTGAAGAACCAATTTTTAAAAATTGTATCCAGTATAATTTTATTAAGGATATCTTCCTCGGGATATCCAGAGGAAAATTTATTTTTCTCCCTTGATCTGAACAATGAAGAACATGGTGTCAGAATTAAGGTTTTCAATAGAAAATTCACAAAATTATGCATATTCCATATTTGATTTTGTAATTACTCTAATTTATGATTTTCAAATAAATATGCTCCCAACACTTTTTGACGTTTTATTAAATGATTGTCTGCATCCTCTTTTCTTTTATAAGTCTACTCATTCAAGTGTACACATTTATTTCTAACTTTCCAAGATCCATAATTCTAAGCCTTCTTTTGACACACTTAAAATTTTAAACTATATAAATTTAAAATCTGTTTTAAAAATATTTAGTTTTAGTTTAGGTTTAAAATTTCCTGTTGATAAACTTACAAAAGACATAATAGCTTACTAAATAAGTATCATTTTTGCAGAAAACTGTTTTACGTGGGTCATATATTTTGTAATGGAAGTTAAATAATGTAATTTTTATTTTCATTAATTAAAAATACATATATTCAGCACTCAATTTACATTTTCTAAAAAACAAAAACAAAAACAATCATTGTTGTTTTGGATTATGCCATACTAAAAAGAAATGAGCCTCATAATGTTCCAAACTGGCATTTATCCCAGAAATCAAAGGGGGATTTTACCAGGAAAAAAATAACAAAACATATACACTTCCATACAGTATGTCTCTTTGCAGAATAAAGGAATGGAAGTCTCTGGAAATATGAGGGTCATGAGCAAAATCCAAACCATACATTGAAATACAAAAGCAGAAACTTGCTTGTATTTATCCTGAACAAGAAAGTCATGCCAACTTGTTTCTGATTTTAGCAAGGATAAGTGTTGCAGGTTGGAAGATGATCTTGAAATAGAATGACTTAATCTAATTTATGAAAAGCAAACAGGTAACAACATAATTGACGGAAGATAAAATGCAAACCTCAGTGTTTGATGCCATTTTAAAAATATTTTATTGAATCACATCAAGATGGTAATTAGCTTAATAATAAACTTAGGTCACAGAAACCATTGAACTATTAAATAGATTTAGAAATTTTAAAAGCTATTGATTAATTCAGGTGATGTGTATCTTTTTCTCATTACACACTATTATGATTTTACTTACACAGCAAAACATGAGCCTTATTGTTAATTACAAAAACTGCATGTGTCACAAAAGATTTTGCATTTATTTTTCAGAAGCCCTTTAAATTTAGTTATATATACCATGATGTTAAAAATATGTTTAATACATTGAGTGATATTGTTGATTGTCACCACCCAATTTAAAAACTGGATTGAAAACTAACTTTCAGAGTAAAACAATTTCTGCTTATAGTGGAATAGCTTATATCAGACACAACTTTTCAGTAAGAGTAAAAATTAGCCCTGGATTAAAAATGAAAATGCTGTTCGAAGATATTGAAAATCAACTCAGGCAGTCAGGACTTCAGGGTCCAAAATTCCCAAGAGAAGAAAAATACAATGAAAGGAATCCAACACTATTTGTCTTCCATTTCTCCTCTTGAGGCATTTACAACATTGTTAGCAACATGAGGCTCATAGGCCAAGTAAAATGTGGAAATAAGGAAGACAGTGCCAGAAAAGAACTATGTATTTACCCGGAGTAGTGTCTATATTATTTCACACACACACACACACAAAAAAAAAAAGTTAGTTTTTTTAGTCTATTTCTTTAATTCTGTTGTCTTCAAAAACTATACGGAAGCTATGATTTCATAATTATAATTGAGTTTTGTTTTATAAAAATGTCTGCTGTAGTCTTTTTAGTTTTTACCATCAATAATATGTAAAAGTGTGACCACTGAAACACATACTTATTGACGGTACAGTTTACTGAAAACAAGGTTCTATTAAGACTCATGAGAATTGGGCTCTGCCACAGAGGCTGCACTGTCTTGAAGGGGAGAGCATCTGTAACTGGGAGCCCGGTCTCACCTCCACCCAGGGAGATCTCGGACGCTATCAGGGACCCTACAGCCACACCAGCCAGGGACCTGCTGCCTCGGCTGTGAACCATGAGCACTGAGACACCAGCCTCCCTGGCCGTGGTGCCTAAAAAGTCTGTCCAAGGGGAGACACGGTGGTAGCCAAACAGACAGACAGGTCCTGCACCTTCTCACGGAGCGGGTAGAAAAAACAGCTGAATCAAATAACATCTACCTGGAAGTGGAGGATTAAACACAGCTGGTGAGAGACTCTGTGACTGGAAAGAACAGAGGACACCTGGAGAAGGGTAGGATCAGGGATCTGGGATCTGGGCTGGGAGACAGAGACACGCCCACAACTGGGACCAGACTAGGGTCAGAAGGAAACTGTGCTGCACCAAGTCCATGTCCCTTGGGGATGCTTATAACACTGGGCTGTGGAAGGGGGTCCACAGGGCTGCGGGCTGCTGGGGACTAGATCTAAGTCAACAGCTGTGGGAAGCTGTGCCCAGAAAGGCACTGTTGCTCTGTCCTTGCTTTTACTCACTACACCCAGTACATAGGATCTTTCAATTACAAACACTCACTGAGGCTGTGGTACAGAAGAAGGTGGTTTTATGGAAGCTGGGGAGCAAAATGGGGAGAGGCGACCAGGAAGCCAGCCCTGGGATCTCCAACCCTGAACAGCAATTTTTCTCCTGAAGACCAGGGTCCTCCTAGCAGAACAGCTGCACCCAGCTTTGAGCTCAGCAGAGAAATAAGGATTCTGAATACCCACAGGGAGCCCTCAAGGCTGGGTTGAAAGGTCATTTGGTCTCGGAAAATAATACAGCAACACTGCCACGTAGAGCCTGTCAGAAATAGATGCTTGTGTAAACAGGACTGAAAGCAGGGAGAAAAACAGAGTGGGCAGATTGGTTGGTCCTGCCTGCCTGAAACCAAGGCTGTGGCTACTGACACAGAGGAGCTGTGGATGGCTGGGAACTTCAGCAGGGTGCTGACTACCTAACAGGACATTGAGACGGCAGACAGAACAGTAGAGAGGGTTCTTAAATCAGCCCCTATGGAACATTAAAACTCACCTGAAGTGAACAACACTTCACTACCTCATTTTTTTAATCTTTTGCTTAAGAAATTAAATTTTTTTATTTTTTAGTTATTTTATTATTTTTATTATTATTTTAACCTTTTTTGATTAGTGTTCAACATTCTATTTATTTTTATTTTTTACCATTATTTATCTTATTTTTTTTCTTTTTTTGTCAACCTTTTTTCCTCACTTCTCCCTTTTTCATCTTGTTTCTCTTCTCCTGTTCCTGCTTTAGTTTTTCTCTCTCCTTTATTTTTACTCCTTGTTAAAATTGATCTTCTTTATCTTCTTTATTGACGCATTACTATTATAGGAGTCTCTGTTGGCTCACTCATATATAGAATTTCCTCTCCCTTGTTCTAAGTCCATTCACTTTTCTCTTTTCTCTTTCTTTGCTAGCCAATTTTTTTTCTTGTGCTTGTTTGTTTGTTTGTGTTTTTATTTTATGTTTTTATTTTTCCTCTCCTCACTTGCTCTCTTTGTCTACTAATAGCTTAATTAGTTTCATAACCTGAGGCCTATCTTCTTTCTACTCTATTCTCCTTTCCCAAAAATAGATGAATATATAGATAGATAGATTAAAGAAAGGGGACTTTTTATATATATTTTAATGTATATAGTATATATTTTAAAATTATTTTTAAAGGTTTTTTTTATTGAGTATTTTATTTCTTACTTTTCTTCTTATACACTCATTCTCTTTCTACCTCCTCTATACTGAATCATGGCCGTTTCCCCATTCATTCAATTCTTTTACCTTACCTTCTGGCAATAAGCTCTGCCTCTTCAGATTCAGTCCCCCGCCCCCAGCCTTTTTTTTCTGGGTGTTTGTTGTTTGCATTTTTTGGTTTATTTGTTGGTTTTATGGAGTTTTCTCACCATATACATATATTTTTTATTCTTATTCTTTTCCCTCCCACCTTTTTTTTCTTTTCTCAATATCATTTTCAATATCATTTTTGCACTCTCTCCACTAATTCTCTTTTCTCTGGTGATCACCTTTACTTAGGGTTATTGGTGTCATGAATGCATTTGTGTTTTGTTCCTCTGTGTTGTGTCTTGTTGAGTTGTATTTTGTACTTTTGGTCAATGTGCTAGAGAGTGAGCTACATAACCAGACACCCTGAGAGGAACATAAATTGGAAGACAAAAAAACAGCCCCCATACAGAAAGAAAATGAGGAATCACCAGAAAAGGAAGTAAATGAAATCAAGGCAAGCAATTAGTCAGAGAAAGAATTCAGAACAATGGTCATAAGGACGCTGAAAAGGATGGATGACAAATTCAATAACATGTGTAAGAATCAAGAGGAAATTAAGAGGAACCAAGAGGAAATGAATAATGACAAAGCTGCAATAAAGAACACAATAGAAAGCATCAATAGTAGACTAGAAAAAGCTGATGATTGTATCAGCAAGCTAGAAGACAAGTTAGGACAAAACACCCAACCAGAGCAGCAACTGGAAAAAAACTCAAAAAACAGAAGAGCTTAAAGGAGCTTTGGAAACAACACAAAATGAAACAATATCTGCATAATATGGGTGTAAGAATGAGAGGAAACTGAACAAGGAATAGGAAACCTGTTTGAAGAAATAATGACAGAAAAGTTCCCTGATATAAGGAAGAAATCTCATACAAGTCTAAGAAGTTCCCAGAGTCCCAAACAAGATGACCCCAAAAAGACTGATACCTAGACACATCATAATTAAATTGGCAAATGCCAATGACAAAGTAAGAATCTTTAAGGCTGCCATAGAAAGAGACAGAAAGTTACCTATAAGGGATTTCCGATTAGACTATCAACTGATTTCTCAACAGAAATACATCAGGCCAGAAGGGAATGGAATGAAATATACAAAGTGATGCAAAGCAAGGCACTGAATCCAAGAATACTATACCCAGCAAGGCTATCATTTAAAATTGAAAGTGAAATCAGGAGCTTCACAGACAAAAAAGGCCTAAGGGAGTTTGTTACCACCAAGCCAGAAACCCAAGAAATGCTAAAGGGACTGCTGTAAAATGAAGAAATAGGAAGGGAAGAAGGAACACAGTCATAAAGAATAAACATGGTGACAAACAAGTATCTATCAATAATAACTTTAAATGTAAATGGATTAAATGCCCCAATCAAAAGACATAAGGTAGCTGAATGGATAAGAAAATATGACTTGTGTATCTGCTGTCTACAGGAGATTCACCTCAGAAAAAAAGGACTCACACAAACTGATAGTGAAGAGATGGGGAAAAAAAATTTTTTTCAGGTAAATGGAAAGGGAAAAAAAAAAGAAAGCTGAAGTAGTAATACTTATATCTGACAAATAAGACCTCAAAATGAAGGCCATAACAAGAGATAAGGAAGGCCACTTCATAATACTAAAGGGAGCAATTCAACAAGAGAATATAACTCTGATAAACATATATGCACCCAATGCAGGAATACACAAATACATAAAACAAAAACAAAAAAACAACAACAACTTCTGGAAGATATCAAGGGAGAGATTGACAGCAATATAGTTGTAGTAGGGAACTTTAATACCTCATTGATACATCTTAATAAATTCTCTAAAAAAATCAGCAAAGAAACATCAATCCTAAATGACTCACTAGATCAGATGGAATTAATTGATATATTCAGAACATTTCACCTAAAGCTACAGAATATACATTTTTCTCCAGTGAACACAGGACATTTTCAAAGATAGACCACATATTTGGGACACAAGCAGTCTTTTCAAATTCAAAAAGTTAGAAATCATATCAAGCATCTTCTCAGATTAAAATGACATAATATTAGAAATCAAATACAATAAAGACAATGAAAAAAATAAAACACCTGGAGGCTAAATAGCATGCTATTAAACAATGATTGGGTTACCAATGAGCTCAAAGAAGAAATAAAAAGTATCCTGGGAACAAATGACAATGAAAACACAACCTACCAAAATCTATGAGACACAGTGAAAACAGTCCTGAGAGGAAAGTTCATAGCTCTTCAGTCCTACATCAAAAAACAAGAAAAAATGGTAATAAATTATATAACCACACAACTCAAAGTATTAGAGAGAGAGCAACAAGAAGAGCCCAGAGCTAGCAGAAGGAAGGAAATAATAAAGATCAGAGTGGAAATAAATGACATATAGCCAAAAAAAAAAAAAAAAGATACAAAAGATTAATAAAACCAAGAGATGGTTCTTTGAAAGGATAAACAAGATTGATGAACCTCTAGCCGGGCTAACCAAGAAGCAAAGAGAGAGGACCCAAATAAACAAAATCAGAAATGAAGTAACAACCGACCCACAGAAATACAAAGGATTATGAAAAAAATACTATAAACAACTCTATTCCAACAAACTGGACAGCCTAGACAAAATGGACATATTCTTGGAAAAATGCAAGCTTCCAAAACTAAATCAGGAGAATAAAAAAACCTGAATAGACCAATAACTACCAGAAAAATTGAAGCAGTAATCAAAATCTTCCAGCAAACAAAAACCCTTGTCTGGATGGTTACAGTGGAGTTCAACCAAACATTCAAAGAACTAAAACCTATCCTCCTCAGACTATTTGAAAAATTTGAAGAGGAAGGCACACTTCTAACCTCTTTCTATGGAGCCAGCATTACTCTAATCCCAAAACCAGACAAAGATACTACAAAGAAAGATAATTATAAGCCAATATATTTGATGAACATAGATGCTAAAATCCTCAAAAAAAATTCTAGCAAGTCAGATTCAGCATTACATTAGAAAGATCACACACCATGACCAAGTGAGATTTATTCTATGGATGCAAGGATGGTATAATATCCACAAATCTATAAGTGTGATACATCACATAAACAAATTGAGATACTAAAATCACATCATCATATCAACTGATGCAGAAAAAGCTTTTGACAAAATCCAACACCCTTTATTGATAAGAACTCTTAGCCAAGTGGTAATAGAAGGATCATACAGCAACATAATAAAAGCCTTATATAACAAACCTACAGCCAACTTCAAACTCAAAGGGCAAAAACTAAAACCATTTCCTCTAAGAACAGGAATAAGACAGAGATGCCCACTTTCACCATTCCTGTTCAACATAGTACTGGAAATGCTAGCCATAGCAATCAGACAACAAGAAGAAATAAAAGGCAACCAAATTGGAAAAGAAGAAGTAAAAGTGTCATTATTTGCAGATGACATAATACTGTACATAGAAAACTCCAAAGACTCCATTAAAAAAACACTATTAGATGTAATGAATGAATTTGGGAATGTAGCATGATATAAAATTAACATCCAAAAATGTATAGTTTTTTTATTCACCAATAATCAGCTCTCAGAAAGAGAAAATAAACAAACAATCCCATTTACCATTGCAACAAAAAAATTAAGATATCTAGGAATGAATATCCCTAACTAGGGAGGTAAAAGACCCATACTTGAAAATATGAAGGATTTTGAAAAAATAGATAGAGGAAGACATAAACAAATGGAAGAACATACCATGTTCATGGATTGATAGAATCAACATTACTAAAATTTCCATACTACCCAAAAATGTATAGATTCAATGCAATCCTCATTAAAATACCAATGGCATATTTTACAGACCTAGAACAAACTCTCCAAAAATTTATCTGGAATAAAAAGAGACCCCAAATAGCCACAGAAATCCTGAGAAAGAACAAAGTTGGAAGGATCACAATACCAGATATTAAGCTATATTACAAAGCCATAGTTCTCAAAAATGCCTGGTACTGGCACAAAAACTGACATATAGACCAATGGAACAGAACAGAGAACCCAGAAATAGACCCAAGCCATAATGTTCAATTAATATTTGACAAAGGAGCCAAGAGCATACAATGGAGTCAAGACAGTCTTTTCAATAAAGGTGCTGGGAAATTTGGTCAGATACATGCAAAAAAATGAAACTAGATCATCAAATTACACTATACATGAAAACAAACTCAAAATGTTTAATTAGGACTTAAATGTAAGACAGGAAACCATAAAAATCATAGAAGACTCCAGAGGCAGTAAAATATCAGATATATGTCGTAGCAGTACCTTTACTGATACAGCTCCTAAGGCAAGGGAGACTAAGGGAAAATAAACAAGTGGGACTACATCAAAATAAAAATCTTCTGCACAAAAAAAGAAACCATCAACAAAACAACAAGAAAGCCTCCTGCATGGCAGAACATATTTGCCAATGTTATCTCTGATAAGGGTTTATTCTCCAAAATGTACAGGGCAATCAAACAACTTAACAAAAGGAAGACAGACAATCCAATTTAAAAAATGAGCAAAGGACCTAAATAGATATTTTTCAAAAGAGGACATACAGGAGGCTGAGACACATATGAAAATGTGCTCAAAGTCACTGATCATCAGAGAGATGCAAATCAAAACAACAATGAAGTACCATCTCACACCTTGTCAGAATGGCTATCTATCATCAACAAATCAATAAAGGACAAATGCTGGCAAGGAGGTGGAGAAAAAGGAACCCTCGTGCATTGCTGGTGGGAATGCAGAATGGTGCAGCCACTGTGGAAAACAGTATGGAGTTTCCTCAAAAAGTTAAAAATGGAACTCCCATTTGACTTAGTAATCTTACTTCTAGGAGTATATCCCAAAAACCAGAAATACCAGTCAGAAAAAGGACATATGCACCCCTATGTTCATAGCAGCACAATTTACAATAGCTAAGATTTGGAAACAGCCTAAATGAATTAGAGTTTGGTACATCTACATAATTATATAGTACGCTGCTATAAAAAGGAAGGAACTTTTACTATTTGCAACAGCATGAATAGAACTTAAGAGCATTATGTTAAGTGAAATATACCAGTCAGAGAAAGATAAATATCCCATGATCTCACTCATATGTGGGATATAATGAAAAACATAAAACATAAATCTAACTATAGTGTCTTTCCAAATAGGGTCAGATTTTTCTTATTTTAAAAAAATGACCAGAGATGAGCAGTTTGGACAAAAAGTCTTTCAGAACCTTTAAAATCCAGCATCCAAGATGTGTGTTTCAGACTCCTGGCTGCAAGATAGGTGCTCCAATTCCTGATATACATGTGTCCTTTAGGCAAAAAGAAGTAGCAAAAGGTTAATCAGTTAAGTTTATGCTTTTTATGAGGAAAAAAAAATCCAGGAAGCTTTATTGCATAAATGTCTATTCATGTACCATGAGCAGTAACTATGATACCCCTATTTACAAGGCAATATGTGTAGATGAATATTTTTAATGAGCATATGGGCATCCAAAAATTGGAGATATATTAGTAAAAAAGAAAGAATAGATATCTAGGAATGTCTGTTCTTGTAATTATATTTTTCTCATTGGAATTTGTAAATCCCAGGTCAACTCTGAGATTCTAAGATTATATGTCAACTGAAAAGAATTTGATCAATGTATTCATATATCAATCATATTCCATATCATAATCATAAAAAAGTGCCTTGTCTATTAATAGAACAACCCTGGAATTGTATTTGTGATTATGATAGAAAAATGCTTCATTATAACTCACAGTTTCTCTTTCATTAGACTAAGCAATATTTCTGAATACTGAGTAAGCTAATGTCAGAAATTAGTTAATTAGACTTCGTACTTTTTTAATTGTTTACATGAGATTTAAAGGACTCTAGCATTTCAAAGTAGCAGAAATGCAATTTCATGGTATTCTGCTTAAGTGACTTAGAGATATATACTAACTGCCTCAAGTTTGATTATTTTAATGATTTTAAGTCTACCAAAACTCAAATACAGATTTTTGATTTTCTAACCAATATACTTGTTCCAGAGTTAATAATTTAATCTAAACTTTAATTTATAAATTTGCTCACCTAAACTAATGCACAGATCACAGAGAAGACAATTTTAGTAAAAGAAATTAAAAGTCTGTAAAAGTTCTATAAATAATTTATGGCTAGTAAATCAGGCATAGAATAAACTATCACAGAACCTAAATGTAATTTCCAAATAACTTGAGGTTATTGGTAAAGCTAATCTAGCATTTTAATCAAATATTCACTAAAAAAGATTTAGATCATTGACAGAATAATTAGTTGATTCAAATTTCTATTCTGTCAAGTGGCTTTTTGTTATTATGTAAACACTATTTGAACATCATGGTAAATACTGATTTTGAGCAAAATATTTAAAGCTATATATTACCTGTATTAAGTTAATAGAATAATGTATTACCCTTGAGTAATTTAAAGGGTAATATTTGAAAACATCTTGTGATTTAAATTTGCTTGTTTATTCATTTACTCATCAGGCGTGATCCAAACTTATATACATTATTTAATCTAATAAAAGAGTAATATGCAAATTAACCCTCACTCCATTACACCCACAAGCCATACCCACAAGCCATGCCCACCAACCAATTAGGAGCAAATATGCAAATTAACTCAACTAAGATGGCGGCAGCCATGGAGCTGGAATTGCCCCGGGCAATGGAGGAAGCCAGGGCCCTGCAGGCCCTGAGCTCTACTCAAGACTACAAAGTTTCAATTACAGAAGATAAACCCCAGATACCTGCCAGACTGGAACCTCTGGCAACCCAGGCTTTGAGCAGGGGACCAAGGCAACAAAGTTTCAATTATAGAAGTTAAATAAATCCCAGATACCTGCTTCCAGCCAGGCATCCCAGTAGGGACTCAAACCCTGAAGGGGATGTGAGCAGCCTGAAAATGGTCCTCAGCAACTCACCCAGGCTGGCCACACCCCCATGGGGTGAAGATCCACACTGGGAGGCTTGGCAAGCTTGCAAACAGCCATCAGCCCCTCACCCAGGCTGGCCAGGCACGCCAGCAGGTGGATATCCCCCGAGGGGTTCCAGACTGTGAGAGAGTACAGGCTGGGCTGAGGGACCCCCCCAAGTGCACAAATTTTTATGCATCAGGCCTCTAGTGACTAATAAGCACCATGCACATTGTTTTGTAAAAGTAAATGCAATGTCATGCCATTTATTTCATAAATAACATTTCCAAAATAATATTTTATTTAAATAATTAATGTACATATTTTATATCTTTAAGAGTTGCTAATTATTTTAGAATGATAATAACAATGTTACAATAATGTAGTCCAGTTTATATTATCCAAAATGACATACCCTTTTATTTAATTTTCAGTTGTAGATTGGTAAGTGGTTACTGGCAACTTTCTAGTAGATGTCACATAATAAATAAATTCATACACACCTGCTTACATATATACCACATGAATGCATAAACGTGTATAAATGTATGTTCATCAGCATACATGTATATATCCAGATTAATATTTAAAAAGTGTATAAGAACATAGGGATGCATATATCCTTTCTGATTGGTGTTTCTGGTTTCTTGGGATATATTCCCAGAAGTGGGATCACAGGGTCAAATGGCAGTTCTATTTTTAATTTTTTGAGGAAACGCCATACTGTCTTCCATAGTGGTTGTACCAGTCTGCATTCCCACCAGCAGTGCAGAAGGGTTCCTTTTTCTCCACATCCTCTGCAGCACTTGTGTTTGTTGATTTGTTGATGATAGCTATTCTGACAGGTGTGAGATGATACCTCATTGTTTTGATTTGCATCTCTCGTATAATTAGTGACTTTGAGCATGTTTTCATATGTCTTTCAGCCTTATGTATGTCTTCTTTTAAAAAGCTAAGATTTGGAAACAGCCTAAGTGCCCATCAGCAGATGAATGGATTAGAAAACTGTGGTACATCTACACAATGGAATACTATGCTGCTGTAAAAAAGAAGGAATTCTTACCATTTGCAATAGCATGGATGGAAATGGAGAGCATTATGCTAAGTAAAATAAGCCAGTCAACAAAAGAAAAGTACCACATGATCTCACTTATTTATGGATAATAAAGAGCATTATAAATTGATAAGCATAAACAGATATAGAGGCAGAACAGCAATGAACAGACTGTCAACCTATAGCTGGAAGGCCGGGGAGGTTTTGGGGGGAGTTAAGAGATCAACTGAAAGACTTGTATGCATGCATATGAGCATAATCAAAGGACACAAGACACTGGGGGGTAGGGGAGGAAAGGGGAAGGTCAATGAAAAAAATGGAGACCTATCTATCATTCGTTGTAATACTTTAAGCAATAAAACAAAATTTAAGAAAAAAAAGTGTATAAGAAAGCAAATGCTATTAAAAAGAAATAGATAAAAATGTAGATATCCAAAGATTGACAATGGTCTCCAATTCTTGATAGTGTATATCAAGTAACTGAGGCAGCTTTTCTACTGAGAATAATTAGAAGAGCTTGGCAAATATAATGCATTTGGCTGCCTGAAAGAATGAAGAATTTCTGTGATGGGGTCTGAATAAGAACGAAGGCCAAGGGAGACCAGCATGAAAATTGGAACTTTTTACTCTTGTGGTTGTTTTATGATCCTGGTTAGGGTGGCAGAGAAGCTGAGTTGCAGAGCAGAGGTATTTTCACATGATTTTTCATGAGAATTTCAAAGATGGGTGTCAAAATAGGTAAATGTACATTATCTGAGATCAGAAAAGATAGTTAAGCTGATTTTCTTATTTATTACACCTAGTTCCTCAGAAAAATTAACATTCTCATATTTTCCTTCTCCTTTTTTGATATTTTATAACATACACAGTAAAATATAAGGTTCATTATTATTAATACAAATGCAAAATGATAAGGTGAGGGGAAAGCAAAAGAAAATGTCTTAATAGATACATAAATACATTCACATTAAGCAAAAGGGAGAATACTCAATAGGCTTACTCTCCTTACTTGTCAGTGATTCTGTGTGTGTCACTGCTGCATTTATTTACATTCTAACAGATATAAATCTACCAGTGTTAACTAAAATATTTTTAAAATTAGAAATCCTACATGTAGAACCGAATTACTCTAGTATAAAAATAATAAAAAAAATTAACAGTCTTCCCAGTGAAAAAGAATGGAAAATAAACATGAAAATTTGCTCAATCATTAAGTGTCAGCTTGGAAATATTAATTCATATTAATGATATGGTACAATTTCAAATCTATCAGACAATAAAAGAAAGGAGGAAGGGACGGAAGAAGGAAAGGAACAAGGAAATGCAGGAATAGAAAAACCAAAAATAAGGAAAGAACTAGAGAAAACTCACATTATAAGTTAGGGAAGATGTGCAACCATCAAAATTCTCAGGCATTGCTGGTAAGAGCAGACATTGGCAACATAATTTTGGGAAACAATTTGATAGTCTAGTAATGTTAAAGATGTTCACACCCTCACATCCACCTACTTCTCCAAGAATTATAATGGTGATTATTTGAACATGTTCATAAGAAGACTATAAAAAATATTTGTTGGGATATTGTTTATAAAAACAGTGTGTTGAAAACATCTTCATTTAAAAGAAAACTAATGCCTAAGTTGTAGTAGAAATATACAATTAAATATTATTTTAGCAGTAAAATGGAGTAAAGTATTATTTTAGCAGTTAAATAGGACCTAGGTTTCCTATTTAAACATAGACCATAACAATACAATATTGAGAAAAATCAAGATATATGAATTTAATAATAATTTAAAATACATATAAATATGCACACATTGCACATGCGAATGATAAGCACCATAACAGGATAATGGGATTCCTGTAATGAATAGAAAAGATACCAAGGAAATGTATCAGTGGCAGGTTATTTATTTGTTGATGGTTTCCTGTTGCACTCCCAGTTCCTTAAACAGAACCTGGCACAAAGGAAGTTCTCAAATATGTTTGATGAATGAATGAGTGATATTTTCATTTTTTAAAATCTATATAATTACTAATATTTTAATTATATCACTTGCACTATTATGTTAAGTATAAACACTTAAGAATTTTTTTAATTAAAACAAACATTAAAAATTTAAACAGTTATTCTAATTTTTAAAATATTTCAGTGCCATTTTGTCAATGAAGAGTGGTTCGTTCTTACAAGAGATTAATTTTTTTCTACTAATAATGATAATAATTGACACATTATAAACAAGATCAATGCTATCACAGCTTAAACCTCAAAAACATGTTGAATTAAGGAGATCTATTATTTCCATAATAATCTCCCATCTAGTGGCCAAGATTAATGGCATTGGGTATTGTCTAAAACTTCAACTAAGGAAAATAATGCTCTTAATATCAGAGTAGCACCAATCATCTTACCTTACTCAGCAGCGACTTGTACTAACCCAATGGCTTCCTTAGGGCAAGGTTATACTAATGGGACCAAGGTCACAATGCTCTGGACCTTGGCTACTGATTACACCATATGGTGGGGGGTCTTGCTTAAGAATTTATACAAGTAGGAAAAAAAAGTCTCATTTAAAAACAACCTGGAGATCTCTGGAATCAGCATCTGTCTTTTAGAAATCAAATTGCTACTGGGATATAAGAAGCTAGGTGAAATTCTCAAAGTTAAAGGCAAAGAGGAAGTTATTCATGTTGAGATCAAAGTTGGAAACCTAAATCTGAAGCCATTCCTGGATCCTGTATTTAAAGATGGTACATAAGGTTCTTTTCCCTTTAGTTACAACCCAGATGTCTATAGTTAAAAATATAGAATGATATATAAATAACTTATAACATCCTAGTAATGACAGGCAAAAATGAAAGCACTAACATTTGCTAATTCCCATTCTTTAATCTCTAGACTTTCTTCAAAGCAAAACTCTTTTTACATTATCTAAATTAACCAATTGCAACCAATTCAAATAATTTCAGGAGACAAGGTATTTATGAATAGATCGAGTGTTCTTATATAAGGAATTGTGGGTGTCATAGTGCATTGAAAATGTCACACTTTAATCTACTGTGTGGATATTCAATCACTTAGTTGAGTTTGTGATTCTTTTTTTCTGGTCTCTGCCTTGTTGATCAAATGATCTGCAATACTTCATATTTATCTTATACTTTAGAATTTAACCATGCTAAAATTTATGTGTAGAACCATATATTATTAAATTCTCTTTCCCTAACATTCAATACATGTGATATATTTTTGGTGGCATAATTCAAGTATATACTATTAAAATAGTCCCAATAGGAGATAACAAGGTCTTCACCAATATAGTCATGGCAGTGTGGCTCCTGAGTCTTATTGCTATTACTGGAAGACACCTGCGTAACATAGTAAAATGCCATAAGAAAACTTAATTTTGGTGGCTTAGTACTAACTTTTGCTATTATAAAATACTTAATTTGTATGACTCAAGACTGTTGTACCTGAGTGTCTTCCTTTTTTAAAAAATAAAATGAGTCCTTTCCTGGAGAGCACTGTACCATTTCTAATTATTTGATGAGAGTAATGAAGTGAATACATCTTCAAAATTTTAGAGGCTCATGAATTTATGCTAGATTGAAAGCATTTTCATCCTAGAGTATCTACTCTTTTCATGTTAATTTTTCCTTCAGTTGTCCAAATATTCAAAATGTGAAAAATACATCGATCATACCCAAGTTTTTTTTGTTTCACTAAATGAATTCATCTAGAAAAGGCCATTCTCCATTTTATTACATGTTACTCTGTCTTGGAAACATCATAATATAAGGATCAGGATGCCTGACTCCATTCCTTTTGTTTCAGTGATTATAAAAAACTATTATTATTTTTAAATAGCAAAGAACTGATCAGCTCCATTGTCATAGGTATAAAGTGGAACAAATATATGGTTAATGCAAGGGCTTTTATTATGAAGCATTTACATAAAATTTATTAGATGGTCCATGATCATATTGGAACTAAAAAAGATACATAACAGGTATAAATCTCAGCCTTTAAGTTCTGTTGCGAAAATATTCTTTAATTCTTATTTTTATAATTTCATTTATTTTTGCACTGAAACTTCATTCTTTTGAGCTACCCTTATAGTTGAGCTTAGTAATTATCTTCCCTTCTCTCTTTTACCCTGATTTCAAGACCCTATACATTACTAGTGTCTAATGGCAGAGGTTTTAATTATCCATATATATAAAAGCCAAGCCACCAGAACAACTGTCGCTGTGACTCACTATGACATGCACTGCAGTCCCTCCCCCTGGCCAGCCCCACCCCCGATTGGCTCTCCCTTACCCAGATCAGGGGCAGGGCTGACCAGCCAACCTGCTGCAGCCACTCACCCCAGTCAGCCCAGCCCCTGATAGGCCAACTGGGGGCTGGGCCTGCCTGACTCCACCATGCATGATTTTATGCACTGAGCCTCTAGTCTAACTATACAGATCAACAAATATCTTTTTATGTATTCCTCACCTGAGGACATACTTAGAGAGAGGAAGGAAGAGAGAGAGAGAGAGAGAGAGAGAGAGAGAGAGAGAGAGAGAGAGAGAGAACACTAATTGGTTGCTTCCCTGTCCCTTGCTTCCAGGACTCTTATATCCAGGCTTTCCTTTTCAAATGTCTGGATTGTCTGACACCACCCCCAACCTCGCCAATTCTCAGTTTCCAGCCTTCCTTCTTACTTTGTTAGCTACTTGTACTGACCATACAGTAGGGTGTGTGTTTCTTTTTTTAACTCTCTGTTCCAAATGAAGTCATCTGCCTTTGTTAGATAAATTGCTAGTTTTCTTGGCCAGTCACAGGCCCTGGATAACACTGGGGTGGTGAGAGGCAACATGGGACAGCCTTAGATAAGAAGGCCATAGTGTCTCACTGTTTTTAACTAAAATTTTAGTAGTTTTTTAAAGTAATGGTTCTCATTTTGCTTTTGCCTTTGATCAACATTCAGAATCCTGACATGGTTGTTTTCAGCAACACTGTAGTTTTACACTTGCTCTTTTTAGAAGATTTACTGATACCTGCCATCTATCACTGCTAGAAAACCTGCTTTATTTTTTGCAATGTTAAAAGTTTTCCCAGTTATCGAATTTTATCATTACAATTAGTTTATGAATTCATAATAATCTTACAGAAGAAGAGTTCATGACCAAATTGATTCAGAAGTATCACCAGAGGTAGGGTTTACATATGCCCAAAGATGTCAAATGATTGGTTTGCTCCAGGAAACTCATTCATACCAAAGTGAGGGTGGCCATCTTATACATAAAGACCCCATGAAAGGCATAACCAAACCATCATACTTCACAAGTAATCCACACACTCACACATAATGTTTTTTATTTTATAACTACAATAGGAAGATCCTTTTCTACTTCCCACACTACACTGTTCCTCTGCTTCAGTATTTAAATATTATCACTATTATAATAAATTAATTATTTATATGTATAATGAATGCATCTGAAATTAGGAGCATAGATTCCAAGGACTAACAGTTTATCTATATGACATGTAACAAAATCACTTCATTAGGAATAAGACTTTTGAAAACATAGCATGAAGGTAAGAAATTATCTTAGTATCTAACAATGACCTAAATTGCTTTTTCCAATTCTATCACTGAGCTTGAAAATATTTTCAAAAGTGTTCCCCCATTTACATACAGTCTTTTCATAAAGCACATTGTTTTATAATAAGAGCGCAGTTTATTTTTTATGTGAAAATTCTGCGTAAACAATAGAATTTGCAGCAGGGAAGTAAAATGATATCATGAGATATTATAAAATAAATAATTCTAAATTCTGATTAGATTCACTTGATTCATCATTTCAGTTTTGTTGAAAAATACACTCAAATAGCAGTTATAATCTGTATTTCAATATTCAGTTACATTGAGTATATGAAGCAACATTATAGCTCAAAACTAGAGTAGAATATTGTATTAGTCAGATAGTGCTGCCATGACAAAATACCACATATTGAGTGGCCTAAATGATGGCGATTTATTTCTCCAAGAAGGCTGCGTACTCCAAGCCCACGGTGCTAGTAACATGGGTTTCCTTCTGAGGTTTCTCCTCTTGGCCTGTAACCAAAAGCCATGGCCTCCTGAATGTGTGTTCACAGACAAAGATAGAGTGAGCTCTCTATTGTCTCTTTCTTCGAGGACACTAATCCCATTGGATCAGTTCCTACCTGTGTAACCTCACCTAATCCTAATTGCTTCCAAAAGCTCATACCTTCAAATACCACCACATTGGGTTAGTACTTCAACACATGAATGGGGCAGGGCAAAGGGAGGGCGCACGCATTCAGCTCATAACAAATGTCAACATAAGTCCACTCGTTTACTCAGTTGAACATTTATTTGGAGAGTCTACTGTTAGACATGTTTTTGTCCTCACAGAGCTGGGAATTTTTTCCCCATGTTTAGTTTGATAAAAATTTCCAAAGTAAAAGGCGAAAGATTTATGTGGTCTGAAGAGAAAAGAGATATTTGTACTAATCTTTGTAATACTTTATGTAATTAAATAAAAAAAAAATATGTTTAATAAAAAAAAAATTTTCCAAAGTAATCATCACAATCCAGGGGAATTGTATTTATACTGAAAGAATTATTATGGCTTCATTTTTCATATCATGTTCTCTGAGATCTTTCTTTGTGAGTGTTAGTGTTACATCAATATATAACAAATGTACTGATTTTATATATATGAAGCCTGGTGCATGAAATTCGTGCATGTGTGTCCCTCAGCCCAGCCTGCACCCTCTTCAATCTGGGACCCCTTGAGGTATGTCCAGTAGCCCGTTTAGGCCTGATCCCACCAGGACTTCTGGCTCCCAATTGCCTGCCTGCCTGCCTGCCTGCCTGATTGCCCCTAACTGCTTCTGCTTGCCAGCTTGATCACCCCCTAACTGCTCCCCTGCCAGCCTGATCAATGCCTAACTGCTCTCCTGCTGGCCTGATTGCCCCTAACTGTCCTCCCCTGCAGTCTTGGTCACCCCCAAATGCCCTCCCTGCTTGCCCAGTCTCCCCTAACTGCCCTCCCCTGCCAGCCGATTGCCACCAACTGCCCTCCCCTGCCGACCTAGTCCCTCCAACTGCCCTCCCCTTTTGGCCTGGTTTCCCCCAACTTCTCTCCCCTGCAGACCTGATTCCTCTAAACTGTCCTCCCCTGCAGTCTTGGTCACCCCCAACTGCCCTCCCCTGCCAGCCCGTTCACTCCTAACTGCCTTCCCCTGCCAGCCTGGTCACCCCTACTACCTTTCTCTGCAGGCCTGGTTGCCCCTAACTGTTCTCCCCTTCAGGCCTGGTCCCCCCAAACTGCCCTCCCCTGCTGGCCATCTTGTGTCCACATGGGAGCAACCATCTTGTATGCTGGAGTGATGGTCAATTTGTATATTACCTCTTTATTAGATAGGATGTGTGTGTGTGTGAGTGTGTATATATATATATATACATATTGATTAATTTATTTCAATTCTACTTCTTATTCATGTTTTCAAAGGAGGATACAGGGGAAATATGAGAAGATTTTGAGCAGTGGGTAGAAGAAAAGACATAACATGAGTCCAAAATGATATAACAATAATAATTGAAAAGTGTGAAATAGTAAAAATAGTTTATGTCCAACTGTAAATATTTGTTTTGGTAAATTACATACTCTAAATCTGATTAAAATCATAACTTATACTTTACAACTTTTTTCTACAACTTTTTAAAAATTATGTCATTCTCCCTTAATTTCTTAAAACTGTATATTTTGGCAGAAGTTATCATTCAGTGCTGTTTCATACAATTTAGCTGTTGTGATTTCATCTTGGAAAACATTACAGCTTTCTTTGCTTAAGGGTTCTTGTGCCAAATTTATATACATAAATTTTCAGCTGGTATTCAAGGCCTTTCACACTGTGATACAGATGTAACACTATTTTTCCTTCTTCTCACCTATACTTCCTGGCCAAGTCTCACATTGTTCAGCTTGCCAGGAAAACTGGATTGAATACTGTTTACTGAACAACTATAAATCTTTTTCACATCCATGCCATTTTCACACTGTCTTTTTCTAGGAATGAAGCACACACACACACACACATACACAGAAGATACATGTATCCTAGGGAATAATTCCCAAATTATATTTCTGAACTTTCCTAACCACTTCTATGACTTTTACTTCATTAAATATCCAATCATATTTTACAACTAAATTTGAAGACAGATCTTTAAGTGTTTTCAAGTCAGATAAAATGAACAACCATAACATAAATAATTTTATGTGGTTCAAAAATCTTTAAAATAAAAAAATTATGATATATATTTCTGAAGTATAGAATATATACTGTTTTATTTATTTTTGTCATAAGTTGGTAACTGTGTAATTTTTTTTCTGTGTCTCCCCACATTAGCTGGCTTGGACATAAATTTAATGTTCAATTGTAGTAACTGTGTGCAAACATTAGTTCTAGGATGTGAGCTCCTCATTCATAAGACATGGCATGTAGGAGAACCATATACAAGAAATGCAAAACCCAAGTTGGTACTCAGTGTGTCTAAATCCTAGGCATAAAGCTGTTTGAAAATTGTTATCTATGGGTGCAAATTAAAACCCTGTTTTGGAAGGAAAGAACAGAAAAGCTTTTGGCAAAGCTGTGGCTATAAGACATTCTGTCTAATCAGGATGAGGAAGCTGTAGGAACAAGGTTGGCAGTCATGAGGCAGGAACCCATGCCTTGGTCAGCTGGCTGGCTATGGAGCCAAGAGCTTCATTCCAACCTCAAACAAGAACAACCATGTATTCAGAGCTTGTCTGAGCCTGACACTGTTCAGGTGCTGGGGTATTAATGAGAACAAAACCAAAGCCCTGCTTTCATAAAACTTCCATTCTTGTTTCATGGAAAATACACAAACACACTCTATCATGTCAGAAAATGATGAACAGTCAAGAAGATAAGTAACAGAGTAAGGTGTAAGGAGCACTAAATTAGATAAGGTGAATAGCATAGAGCTTTCAAATTAAGTGAAATATGACCAAGGGCTTGTATAAAGTAAGGAGGGAGCCCTAAGTATTTCTGAGTGATATACCTTTTGAGTAGAGAAACAAAAAATGACACATGTCCAGGTTAGAACATACTTGAAATGAGGAGGAAACAGAGTAAAGAGGTAGGGACAAAGTGAACAGAGAGTGGCCAGAAGAGGTTTTTAAAAATATATATTTTTTAGTGAATATTGAGAAAGTCCAGTGTACATTTATATCCATTTATGAAAATACACTCTATATCAATAAGAAGATAGTAGAATTTAAATGCATTTTTTTTCTGATGTAAACAAGAAATGATTGTTTCTTATTTACACTTCTACATGAAAAAGAAGGCAGTAGCTTTAAACCAATTTGTTGCTGGAACAATTATGTCTGCTCTTCCTATATCTTAGTGAAGTTACTACATTGTCAAAGTTATATTGAATGACAACTATATTGCTCAAATTTCCTAATATTTGGTGAAATATAAGAATTTGGGTAGTACTCAGTATCTAATCTAATAAAAGAGTAATATGCAAATTAACCATCACTCCATTACACACAAACCATGCCCACCTTCCAAGCCACACCCACCAGCCAATCAGAGTGACAATATGCAAATTAACCTAGCCAAGATGGCAGCCAGCATCCACAGAGCTAGAGCAAACAGGAGACCAGCAATGGAGCAATGGAAGAAACTGCCTCCCTAGGCTGTAAGTGCCTCCACTGAAGGCAACAAATTTCAATTATAGAAGCCACAGAGCTGAAGCAAACAGGAAGCTTTGTTGCCTGCCTAGGCAGACTGTGGCCTCCACTCAAGGCAACAAAGTTTCAATTATAGAAGATAAATAAACTCCAGAAACCTGCTTCCAGCCCAGCCTCACTGGGACTTTGGGTCAATGGGAGCTGTGGCTAGCCGGCAAACAGCCCTCAGCCTCTTACCCAGGCTGGCCACACCCCCATGGAGTGAGGGTTCCCACTGGGGGGCTTGGCCAGCCTTCAAACAGTCATCAGCCTCTCACCCAGGTTGGCCAGGCACATCAGCAGGTGGACATCCCCCGAAGGGTCCCAGACTGTGAGAGGGCACAGGCCGGGCTGACCCCGCCAAGTGCACAGATTTTTGTGCACTGGGCCCCTAGTGTTATTATAAAAAAATAAGAAGTTTATGTTCAAGTTTCTTTTCTAATATAGAATCTAGGTATTTGTCTCAATATAGGAAAAATCAATTCAGAAATTCCTTTGCGAAATATTTCTCTCTGAAAAAATATTTTGACTTTTAAGTTTTTTTGTAGATTAATATAGCAAGATTTTTTTATTATTAGCTAGCAATGTTGAGATAAAAATATGTTCTTATAAAATACGTCAAAATGTTTCAATTTCTTCTGACTATAGGAGATATGCAATTTATCATAACCACTGTAGTGGTGAAATTATGACTATTTTTGAGAAATGAAATCTATTTTTTCAAGAAACTTAGAAAGGAGATCATTTGTCCTTATTTTTAAACCATAAGACTGAAGTACTTTGGCATGTTCTCATACCTGTGTAAGTTTCATTAGCAGGACATATAGCACTTGGATATAATCTAGGACAGTTGAGTTTTTCTATATGAAACTGTGACCAATTTGACAGCAATTATTAATATTAAAAGTTGACATAAGACAGGAAGATATAATAATACTAGAGGCCTGGTGCACAAAAATTTGTGCACTCGGAGAGGTCCCTCAGCCTGGCCTGTGTCCTCTCACAGTCTGGGACCCCTAGGGGAATGTCCACCTGCTGGCTTAGGCCCGCTTCCTGGGGGATCGAGTCTAAGCTGGTAGTCAGACATCCCTCTGGCAGCCCAAGAGCCCTTGGGGCATGTTCACTTGCCAGCGGGGAGCAGGCCTAAGCTGCAATTGGACATCCTTAGCTCTATTGAGGAGGCAGGAGAGGCTCCCACCACCACCGCTGTACTGGCAGGCTGACTTGTGGCTGAACAGAGCTTCCCCTGTGAGAGTGCACTGATCACCAGGGGCCAGGTCATGCATTGAGCATCTGCCTCCTGGTGGTCAGAGTGTGTCATAGTGACCAATCATTCAAGTCATCTTGCTGTTAGGGACAATTTGCATATTACTGTTTTATTATATAGGATAGTATAAGTACATATTAAGTTATTATATATAGTAAATTAAATAAAACAATACACTATTCTCTATTTTTTAGGTGTTATGTTTACAGTATAAATAATAATGACATAGTCTATGTCCTTGCAAAACTTTTTTTTATTTTTTCCCCCACAATGAAAAAGAGGATATTTAATTGATGTATTCAAATGCATATTGAAAAAAAAGTAAATGACATCATCCCTGGTATGTCAAACTAATCTTGACTAAATTTAGAGCATGCCCTACTGTGAAAAACTAGGAAAAAATATTAAAAATATAACAATAATTTGCTTAACAGCATTGAAAATCTAACAAGATCCTACAAATGTATGGTTCTAATATCCGAGAAGAGAAGAAATCTAGGTGAGGAAGCTCAGTTTGGGAGCTGCATTTGCAATCAGAGTATATAACAATTCTGGAAGAAATGGCCTAGAGCTATGGAACCATAAAGGGCTAAGGAAACAAATATTGGAATACAGGATCTGTGAAAGAGAAGAAATACCCAAGAACTTTATAGACACTTTTGGGGAACTCTGTAGAGCTTACAAGCAAAATTAAGGATAGAGTAGGAAAATCCTGGCCCTTGCAGGGATGAATCTTGATTTTGAAACGTAGCAATTTCTGATTGAATTAGGTGATCTAAAGTTCTAACCTCTTGGACAGCTGCTACGCTTCATGATTATAGTAGTGCCTAGGCCTCACATAGTATGTACAATGTACTTTGTACAATTTTGAGAAAGCAGCAAGATACAGCAGGTAAATGAGCAGATAAGATAGTGTCATTGAGATTCAAGAGGAACCACAGCTCATGACATGCCTCTCACTGGGAATTCTGGGAAATTAGCTCCCAGCACCTCCTCTGTGATGCAGGGGCCTTAGGAGGACATACTGGAAATGGATACTTGACAGTAGACAATGCAGCACAGTAAGGATAGAGATTTGGACAACATGATTAAGAAATTTTATTTAACACATATAATACAATTGCACCTAACAATATAATATAAAAAAATCAATCTATAAAAATTGACTGTGAGCCATGAAGAAAGACTAAAGCAATATTAAAAATTTGCAATCATATGAGGATGTTCTCTATGTAGACAGAAATAAAGCTAAAAATACTAATGTAAGTAGAACATAACAGTATATAATTATGAAAAATAATTAGAAAATGAGTGCTAGCAAAATGAGTGTTAGGTAATAAAGCTAATAAATATCAGAAATGTAAAAAAAAATAAACCATTTTTGTGAGCCATTGATAAGGTATAAGTGAATCAAGGCATATTCCATATACCATAATATAGCTCATAAATACCAGTTCTCCTAATATTGCACTTTAGATTTATTGAAATTTCAATAAAGGTTTCAACAGTTTGTACATTTGTATGTATGTATAAATTTAAAAATTGTTTCTTAAATTTATACAAAAATGAAAAGGATTTAGAATATCAGTCAAGTCTGATTTTCTGGCAGTTCTATCCAACTAACCCTGTACTTCAGTTAGATAAATGAGTCATGAATTTCAAGAGTTTCCAAGAGTTCTTCATTTTTACTGACCCTCAAACTTTTATCAATTGAATAATAATGCTTTTTTATTTTCTATATAAAATGTTTGCACGTGTGTGTGTTTTGTTAGTAAAACAATAAGAGCAAGAAATCTCTTGAGAAGAGAAACAATTCCTCTTTGATGTTAAGCAGCACATTTACAGGAAGTGATAATGTCTCAGATCCTTTTTTCCCCCATCTTTTTACTGATCCCTGCTACTTCAGCTAAATAATTCCTTTCTAAGAGGCTAACAATCCAGAGCTCCTTCTAGTACCATGAGGGGAATATATATACATGCTGATGTGCAAAAATCTGTATCTTTAACTTTGAAAACTGAAGTTGCCAGTTTAAAACATTAGTCAGCTTTCCTAGATAAACACATTAATTACATTTAAGAATTTTAAATACAATAAAAAAGGGGATGCATGGTCTTCCAATAAAAAATATTTCAAGACTGAAATAAAAAGAATATGGTAAGGGAAGATGCACAGGGTCTGGGATTCATTAAAACATCTCAAACAACCCATCTCTAGACAGCATGCTCTTAGAAACAAGACTTCTCCATGTTGCAGCAGTCATGAAGGAGATTCATGCTTGACATTCTAGAAATAATCAAATATTTAGGACACTTGTCATAATGATGATATTACATTATATCAGTGACAAAGAGAGAATTGCATAAAGCCTCTACTGGGAAAGTAAAGGAAAGAAGATTGTTTCTTACAACCAAATGTTACTAACAAATAGAGAAAGATGAATTTATACACTAAAATAGCTTGTTTTATAAAAATATTCTGTCAGTAGAGTCAGTCTGACTTTAAAAAGTGATATAATTGTCCAACTGATGTGGCTCATAGTGAGCATCAACCTGTAAACCAGGAGGTCACGGTTCAATTCCCAGCCAGGGCACACACTCAGGTTGTGGGTTTGGTCCCCAGTAGGGCACATGCAGGAGGCAGCTGATAAATGATCTCATCATTGATGTTTCTATTTCTCTCTGCTTCTCCCTTCCTCTCTGAAATCAATAAAAGTACATTTCAAAAATTCCAAAAAAGTGATGTAATTGATGTATAGTATCTACTCTAATAAAAGCGTAATATTGAAATTGACCATTTTTATGGGAGGCCTAAGCCACACCCACCAGCCAATCAGAGTTGGCTGTATGCAAATTAACTCAGCCAAGATAGAGGCTGGCAGCGGAACCGCAGAGGCATGTGCAGTGCAGGTGGAAGGGTGAGCGGGACGTATGAGGCAGGTGACGATGGGCGGGGTGTGTGGGTGGGCGGGGCCGATGGACAGTGGCAGGTGGAGTGTGTGAGGTGGGTGGGGCATGATGGGTGGGTGGTGGGTGGTGTGTGTGAGGTGGGCGGGGCACAATGGGCTGGAGGCAGGCCGCAGGTTGGGCGGGTACAGGCTGGGCTGAGGGAGCCCCCGAGTGCACAATATATTGTACACCAGGCTCCTAGTAAAGTATATATATGTAAAGAAATAAAACCTTGTTAATTATTTTAATAAATTTGACTATTTTTTT
>PVJC01020446.1:0-13202 GCA_004026665.1 Murina feae
CACTATGAAAGGAATGGTACTAACAGCCAATAATAGCCCTGACTACTCAGGTGTTTCACTAACTGTGTGTCCTGGGTAGTTCCCACCAGTCCACCTTCTAATCCTCCACTTTATGGAGTCAGGCACCTAATCTCCCTTCTACTCGGGAGAAATAGGATTCTGAGAACCTAGCATTAGAAATCTGAAAAGTTTACTAATGTACTTTCAGAAATAGCACTACCAAAATTTCCATCAGCAGAGTCGAATGCCCTCCCCCTAAGTAGATCTGGAAATACCCAGATAAAGATACTGATAAAGGGTAGAATTTTTTAAACACTCCATGTGCCTAAATTCTATGCATCTGATTCTTCTTTGATTTTTGTTCTCCACCCTTAATATTCCCTTTTCATCTATTACCTTCACCCAGTAATAGTTCCTCAACAACATGTTACAATTTAATTATCTTGTTTATTTTATTTAAATCCTCATTACAAGCAGTGTCCCTTGGATTGCAGGAAAGCTGTGGTGTTGGAGGATCTGGTGGAGAACACCAACAATGAGACTAATGGAGATATTTCAGCCCATGGAACACACTTTGTGTGTGCTCCTCTTGCAGTTTACTAGTCCAACCACTTCACTGTTCAGCTTAGTTCTTTTTTTTTTTTTTAGTGTTACTTTGTCAATTTATTACATTTTTTTATTGCTTAAAATATTACAAAGAGTAGTACATATATCTCTTTTTTTTTCCCTTGACCTTCCCCTGGCCTCCCCTACCCTCCAGTATCTTGTGTCCATTTAGGTTATGCTTATATGAATGCATAAAAGTCCTTTGGTTGATCTCTTTCCCCTCTCCCCCAACCCTCCCCGGCCTTCCTGCTGTAGTTTGACAGTCTGTTTGATGCTGCTCTGCTTCTATATCTGTTTTTGTTCATCAGTTTACAATGGTCTTTTTTTATCCATAAATGAGTGGTGTCTTATTCACTTATAATACAGAGAGAAACAATTTCAATATTTGCCTCAACTTCCAGGTGTTGCTTCAACCTGGAGCTCACAGTGGCCTACACAGTGGCTGTGAAAAACAAATCAATGGATTTCCTGCCCTTGATACCAGACTGTATGTTTTGAAAAGTGTAAGTGCCCTCCATCTGCAAAGGTAGTCTTGTTACCATTGGTGTCATGTCCAATAGACTGATGGGAGAAGCTGGTTCACTATTAAGAGCATTAAAGAAGCACTTCTGTAACTCTATAGATCTGACCGCTAAGAATAATGTGTGGTAGCCATTTCTTCAGAGGGACTGACAGTAACTTCAGAAATGTACACGACATTATCTAATTGCATTGTTCTGCCCTTACATTCTGTGAAAAGATATTAAATATCATTAATTCATTAAAGAAATTTCTTGTGGTTTTTTATGGATGCTCATGAATATTTCATAACGTGATTAAAATTGTTAATCCTACTCCCAATTAATTGTAAGTAATTTTTAGAATACATGTAAATAACAGGTAATTATAATGTTTTATTATGTGTCACTTAGGCCATTAAAATTGCATTCTGATGTAATATATTTCTTAGGCTCTATGTCATTTTGTAAGAACCAATTAATTCATTTTTACTTTGTTTGAGCCTGTGCTAATGTTGAGGGCATTTTGAGGGAGAAATTTGGAGGGACTTTAAGAGAGGAAAATTAGTTCAAAGAATGTAAAGACTGGCTCATCTATGAAGTATCATTACCGAAGTTCCAGGATTTTCTTCATCAATCTGCTCAGGTGGCATCTAGCATGTCTATTCTAATTGAGAAGACTATCATCTTTGGAATCAGACGAAAAGCCAATTCTATTCATTTTTTGTTTTCTTTCATTTCTCATGCTTAGCTCTTCATTATGCTTGGCACTACATTGGAGCAACGGGAACTTAAAGCTGGAGGCAATTTAGACTCACACAGTGTTCACAGAGTCAGGAATAATGAGTTAGAAGGGATCATGACTTCCTAACTAGCTATCTGGTCTTTGGCAAACTACTTTAGTTCTCTGAATTTCAGTTCCTTTATCTGTAGTATTTTGAAGATAATACCTTCATTACTTACCTTGTAAGATTTTTTTAAGGATTAGTTAAAACATACAGTAAAGCCATTTTACAAAATGCCCTGCTAGTTACCCCAACTAATTAAATAAAAAAGTGAGTATGTTACTCCACCATCTTCATTTGTCTAGTCTCAGTCTCCTAATGTCAAATGTGGGGTTGGGAATCCCCTCACTTGGACCACATTTATTTTTCTAGGGGTCTACGTGTGTTTCTGACTTTTTCTTTTCATTTATGGATAATTTCTTGCCAGTTCAAGGGGTGCAGGACTTGAAGAGATATAGGGGATGCAATGTGGTCCAAAGGTGATCCAAATGTCATGCTGAAGTCTGTGCCCTTGTGTCTCATGGCACCTGCTAGGGATTTGCATGCTTGGACACCCCTCAAACACATTCTGAACTCATACTCTTGAGCAGGCATCCTCAAACTATGGCCCGTGGGCCACATGCTGGGTGTTTTTGCCACCGCTGCCTGATCTGCTTAAAATAAGATATGTGCAGTGTGCTAGGAATTTGTTCATAGTTTTTTTTAAAACTATAGTCTGGCCCTCCAACGGTCTGAGGGACAGTGAATTGGCTCCCTGTTTAAAAGTTTGAGGACCCCTGCTCTTGAGCCATAGGACTTGTATCCTGAATATCTATCACTTCCAAAGAAATGCTTCTTTCTCTGGGCAGATTGTTTCTGCCATAAGTAGTCCAGCAAAGTTCTGTTTTGCCTTTGCCTGTTGTGTTCTGTGAAAACTAATTCCAGTCTTTGACGGGGAGAGTTATATTTATGACATTTGGCTTCTTTATTCAACAGATTTTTTCGTTCTGTGTTTATGAGAGTTAGCATTAAATACTAGTGCTCCATCCCACTAGGTTCTTTTTGTTTCAAATCATTTGTGTCCTTTACACTTACATTTGGCCATTGTTATGAGGAGTTACCAGTACATGTGTAGAGGCACAGCTCCAGAGTTGCTCGACTGCTTTTATATCCCTTTATAAAAGGATTCCAAGTCAAGAGAATCATGTATTTGTTATTTCTGGGTCCATTAAATGCCCAAGTAATTAATGTTAGCCATTATGCCACTAACTAAGCATGGAAACCACAATGTTTTTGTGATGTACAGTCATTTCAACGTCAGCTTACAGTTGCACAAGCCCATCTAATTGCCTGAATGACAATGCATCAAGACAGGTGCCATGTTTATATGGCCAGATGACTCTACAGTGTTTGGAGATGCACAGACTCCAGCCAACTAACAATGTGTTATGTTACAGTTTTTGAAATTGAGCAAGAGAAACTCTTAAAACACAGAGACCAGTGGTAAGGTCTGAAAAAGTGTCTAACCTGTACCCAGCGTTACCATAAACACACCAGAAAGTTGCATTTCAGACAGATCCATAACATAACCAGGAATCAGGATCTGACATTGTATATTCCTCACTTGCAAATTCATCCCTTTCTTAAAAGCTGCAATTAATTACAAACTAGTTTTGATGCCGTTTTTGCTTTCCTTAAATATGGAGTGAATTCACCCCATAAACTAATGAACCAAAGTGGAACCAAATAGAGACCAGCTGGCTGGATGGCTCAGTAATTTTATCCACATGATTGACTTTATGATCCTTTCACTGAAGTAACTAGTCTTTATGCTCGCAATCAGCACCCATGACAATTTGGGAGGGGAGGGGAATTATTAAAATCTGGAGAAAGAAGAGGTGTGGTCTGTTTGATGTGGAACAACACATTCTTCCACACACTTCTCTGGTATTATAGGTGCTGAATTCCAGGCCTTGCTGGCTCCCAAAGAAACACACTGATTAGTTGCCACAGAGACATAATAAGCAACCAATGCCCAAATAATCATTACAGATACTCCATTAACAGCATCTAACTGTGTGGCTTTTAACCATACAAATTGGTTTTTGACAGCTTGTAACCTTTTCAGATAGTTTCCTCTGGGCATTACACCACACTCAGATCTAATTTTAACTTTTGCTTAGTCTATAATTTATGAGTTTCTTTAGAGATGCATAATGTATTTGAGAGAAAGGATACATTCGAATAAAAGCTAAAAACAAAATCAATTGCTCTTTTAATCCAGGAAACCTTTGCTCATCAGGAGAGAACTACAATATGTGGAAACAAAAAGAGGGGAAGGAAGGACCTAACTGATCTAGAATTCCCATAGAATCTCTTTTCAAACGAATAAGTTTAATGCATTTAAACAGCATTGTAGCTGTACAGAAATGAAGCATATTACTCGAGCATACAAAAGTTTGTCTTAAGATCCATGAAATTCGACAACACAAAAGTAAAAAATGGGGCTGTCAGTGAAGAGCTAAAATATACAACACTCCTTTAGCACGGAAAGTCCCCAGGTTTACAATTTCCAGACACTGGAATGCATACACTCATGGAGGACAAAGAGGATCATCCCAAACTCTGGTTTTTTAAAAAAAAAAATAAGAAAGAAAAGAAATGGATTCCATTTCAGAATCATAGATCACAAGTTGTTGGCGCTAAAGAGAACTTTTGAAATCATCTGGTGAGGCTCAAAATGAAGGCCAGTGCTGGACTTTTCCCTTTTTCACTCCTGACACCCAGATGATCATCAAGCTGCCTGTCCAGCCAACTCTATTATGAGAACTCTCCCACCGCTGCCTGCTCAGCACCCTCACCTCCTGCCTGGGGTGCTGCCAAAGAACCCTGATCTGGAGGTCAGCAAACTCCAGCTCGCAATTCCATTGGCTGCCTCCCTTTGTACATCCTGCAAGTTAAGAAGAGGTTTACATTTTTAAACGATTGTAAAAAAAAATCAAAAGAATAATAATATTTCATGACATGTAAAATTATATGAAATTCAAATTCCAGTGTCCGTCCATAAAGTTATATTGGAGCAGTGCCATGCTTATGCTTTCATGTGTTGCCTGTGGCCGCCTTTGCTCTGCAATGGCAGAGTTGAGTAATTAGGACAGAGACCACATGGCCCACAAAGCCTAAAATATTTACTATCTGGCCCCTTTTTACTCTCTAGCCCTTCACAGGAAAAGTTTGCTGACCCCTGTGTAATCAGTCCTTTATACCGATGTTTTCTCTGCCACAGTCAGTTCTTCACACAGCAACCAGGGATCCTTTTCAAGCAAATAAAATTGGGTCACTCCTTGTTTAAACCCTGGAATGCTGAGCTGTCCAATATGGTAGCCACAAGCCATGTGTGTCTATGGAACACTTGTGTCTAGCACAACTGAAACACTGAATTTTCAATTTACTTTAGTTACTCGAAATGTAAAAAAGGATACTTGATTTAATTATTGAAAAACATTTAAGTATGTTTGGAACAAGTTGGTATGCAAATAGACTTTATCAAATGTAAATATTATGAAATCTCAACGCAGATCAATTATTTCCAATGAAAATTTGGCATCAAAATGGAAATGTACTATAAATGTAAAATACACACTGGATTTCAAAAACTCACTCCAAAAAGAGAGTGTAAAATACCTTGTTAATACTGTTTAATAGTGTCTATGTGTTGAAATATTTGTCTATATTCTATAAAACAAGATGTTATTAAATCTAACTTATCTAATTTTTTTACTTTTAAAAATATCTTTTATTGATTTTATAGAGAGAGGAAGAGAAAGGAGGAGAGAGAAAAAAAATTGATGTACATACTCCAACCAAGAATCAAAGCCCTGACCTGGGAATTGAAGCAGCAACCTTCGGCACACAGGAAAATGCTCAACCAAATGAGCCACACCGGCCAGGGCTCTTTTTACTTTGTTAATGTGGCAACTAAACTTTTAAAATATTCCATATGTGGCTTGCATTGTATTTCCATTAGACAACACAGCTTCGATTAGTTTACATGATGATAAGAATAAATTCAGACCCCTTACAATGTCAACACGGTCCTCCATGGCCCCTGCCCACCTCTTTATTTCCATCTTTTATCACTCTTCCCTCATTTTTTTTTCATCCTGGCATCTTGCCAATCCTCCTAAGACACTAACCTGATTTCTTTTAAATCCTCACCCAAGGATATGTTTATTGATTTCTTTTCTAAAGAGGATGAGAGAGGGAGAAACATCAATGTGTGAGGGAAATATCCATCCGTTGTTCCTTGTATGTCTCCCAACTGGGGGTTGAACCTCAACCTAGGTATGTGCTCTGACTGAGAATTGAACCCACAACCTTTTGGTGCATGTGAGGAAGCGACAATCAACGGAGCCTCCCAGCCTTCGCAGCCCTAACCTAATTTTGCCTTCAAGTCTTTCTTTGCGCCAACTGTGCCTTCTTTCTGGGACCTGCTGCCCTCTATCATGATTCATTTTCATCCTCTGGGTACAGTTTAAACAACAGGCTCCTCCAAGGGACCTCCCTTTATCCAGCTCCAGTCACTTTCTATCACTCCAATCGGTATTCTCCCCTCAGCTATTATCAGTATCTGGAATTTCCTTCAGTATAAACTTATGGGTCTATTGACTGTCTCCTTTTCGTGCATACCCCTATCCCAACACACCAAGAGCAGGAATCTTGGGAGTTTTCTTCATTGTCTTATGCCCAGCACTTGAAACAAAGCCTAGTGCTCAATTAATATGAATGATCCTTCAGTTCCCAGATGGAAGACTAAGATATGAAGCAGTTAAGAATTAACGACAGAGCTCAGAATGGAAAAGGGGTCTCCTCGTTCCTGCTCAGTGTTCTGAAGGAGTGGCAGTGTCTCTCCTGCTCAGAACACAGAAACCTTCTGTTTCTCTGTGTGAAAGGTCAGATAATCCAATCATTCCATCTACCCGTAGGCACCTCCAGCCTCCATAGCTTCTTGCGCTCTTGAGTGCCTTGCCAGATGGTTAGCAGCTTTTAGAATTGTTTCTCAGATGATGTTTTCCTCTGGGAATAGAAATAATCACCAAAATTAAAGAAGGAAGTCAATGGCATTTAGCCTTTCTCTCACACCAAAGTGATAGGCACAAAGCAGAAAGAATGAGATCATAAGGATGGAAACGAGACGGATTAAATGGTCTGAAGTCGCAGTGTGACCACCACCAGTGAAGATGAGCAGAAAAGTAAACACTAGGGGGTCAGGATGGCCCCCTCTTTAAGCTTCTTCTTTTTCCTTTTTCATTAACTAACATTCAAACTATGCTCATGTTCTTGCAAATTAAGCAACAGCCCAAAGGATAATATTTGAAGGCAACTTGAGAGAAAAAATTACACACTCTGCTCCTCAGTTACAGTCTAAAATGTCACTCTTTGTCAAATATATTTTAGGCTTTAATCCTCACTTAAAATCAGATATCTCTGGGAGAGACATTAGTGCCTTAATTTAAATCCAAAGTGGCAGGAGAAAGGAAACAGAGGAAGTATCTACCCTTTAGTTTTGTTTACAAATTTTATTCAATGGTAATAAATGTTACAATAAAAACCTTTTATTTAAATTTTCATTTGCTACCAACTAAGGAAGTCTTAGATTTCTCTCTTCTTCCTTCCTTTCTTCCTTCACTCATTATTGGAGAAGACATTTTTTCTTTAATCCTCCAATGCATTTATCCAGTATCTTTTGAGAAGGTATCATATGAATTGTATTATCAGGCGTGTCCAGCAGCATGACAGGAGGCCTAGAGTTGTGGGAGAACATGAAAGAGGGGCTGTCCATGCGCAAACCATTGTGGCTAAAGGGGAGGCTTTATTGTGAGGAGAAGAAAAGGGTATATAACTGAATGGATGTAGTGAGCAGACTTTAAATGTCAGGTTGCGGTGTTAGAACTGAAATTACCAGAAATTTTATTATGTGAATAAAACATGGTCATTTATTGCATGAAATGACATTTAGGAGAATATTAATGACTAGCCTTTATTGAGCACAATGTTCTCGACAATGTTTCTAAGCACTTTACATGCTTATATGTCAGTTAGCCCTCGCAATGACCCTATAAAATAGGTAGAACTGTTATTATTCCTATTTTACAGATGGGTAAAATGAGATACAAACAGATGAAATAAGTTGCCCACAGCTAGTGTGTGGCAGAGCCAGGATTCAAACCCAGGCAGTCCGCCTCCAGCACGCCTCCGAACGGCTGAGCAGTGTGGCAAAGTGGCCAAGAGACTCTAGCATGGACAGCGCTGCCTCGGGCCTGCATGGTGGCTTTGTACAAAGTCAGCCGATACTCCCTCTGCTAAGCTCAGCGAAAGTGTTGGTAATCGGATGGTGTCTTTGCAAGAGTTTTAAAGGTAACCTTCCTGTGGGCAGATAGAGCCCATGCCGCCATCCGTGGCTTAGTTTATGGAGCAACAAGGACAAATGGATTCAGCCCTCACTTGTCCCTATTGCACAACCTGTTAAACCTCTTATTTTCTATTGAATTGCTGAAATATATTAAACCATGGCTTACAAATATTGATGGCTTTATTCAGGAACATATAAACTACATGGAAATGCATATGCTCTTCTAGAAGCATCCACCATACTTTGGGGCCCAGATTAGTAGTGTTCTTCTACTGTTGCTAGATTTACAGGTGTGTTCCTACTTGTGAGCCCAGTCCAACCTGCTTTTTGTCCCAATACTACTGAAAGTGAATAAAAACTGCCTACCTTCAAAGATCAAGGTTCAAGATCAAGTCAGCCTCAGTGCCTATTGCTTAGTCATGCCCTTCCCAATCATCTCTAAATCCATTGCCCAGTACTTCGGTGACCAGGTTCTCAGGACTTCCTCCCGTGCCCCTGGAACCTCCAGCCAGATCCCTTGTAAATGTAACCCCACCGGCCTACCTATTTCACATTGCACTTGTAAGCCTCATTGGTGAAATCAGAATCTGTTTCCACTTCATATTCTTTGGTTTTGCCTGAGTTCTTTATGTCCTAGAATTTACTTCACATCTAAAACTTTCTGCTATCTTCAAAACCCTAGGCTTGAACAGAAATAATTAATAGAACTTTGCTTGAGATTAGGTCATAAACTAAAATTCAAAAGTACAGTGTGCCCCAAATAATTAGTTCCCTACAATATGGAAGTGCCAGATTCCTGAAGTCCCTTGAGAAACCAAAATTCAAGATGATTGTATTAGTGAAGTCCAGACAAGAAAACTACAATATTTTGAAGAACAACTGGTTGTTGACCTTGAGAAGTTCATGAATGGATTTTAGAAGCTCCATAAACACTCTGAGATCATACATAATATTAAAATGTGTGAGAGTGTGTGTGTGTACACATTTTCTGAGAAAAGGGATTATAAATTTCATCAAAATTTCAAAAGAGTCTGTGAGCCACAGAATAGAAGGTACAGGTATATTGTTTAGTCCATCAACCACGTTTCCTCCAGATAGGCATGAACCTAGTGTAGGAAAGCTAAAATACTTGGCAACTATACATGTTTATTTTCTTTTAATTTAGAGTTTCTAGTGCTAAAAATACTTTAAAATATTAACACATCTCAAACCACCACTGTTGTTGGTTTTTACACATTTTCTTAAATATGACCTTGAAAAGCTCAAAAATTATTTTAGTTTTTGTAAATGCACCTATAAAAGTCTGATCTTATTAATCTATTAGTGAAAGTATCATAAGAAAAATATTTAGGTATATTTACACACACGTAATAACCTAATGACTTAAAATTTGAGAACAAATTTCAATGAGCATGCTTTTTTACAATCTTCAAGTTTTATATTAGATTTTATTCATAAATTATACAGTGGCACATTCTTATCACACAATAACTGCAAAACAGGACTATCACCTGCACCATGGGCTAACCCTAGGAGGTTTTACACTATGCATTTGTTATACTTATTTATTTTTAATGTAATTTTCACGTGTTTATTAAACTTAATCTGAGCCTTTTCTTAATTTCTTTCTTTCTTTCTTTCCTTCTTTCTTTTTTTGTTTTGTTAATCCTCACCCAAGGATATTTTCCATTAATCTTTTAAGAGAGAGTGGAAAGAGAGAGGGAAAGACAGAGAGAAACATCAATCTGAGAGAAGCACATTAATTGGGTGCCTCCTGTACATGCCCTGAGCAGGGCCTGGGCCGGGGAGAAGCCTGCAACCGAGACATGTGCCCTTGACTGTAACTGAACCTGGGACTCTGGTCCACAGGCCAACACTCTGCCCGCTGAGCCAAGCTGGCCAGGGCTGCATTTGGTATATTTAAATCCAGATGATAAAATATTACCAGGTCACAAGTCTTCCTTACCATGATGTCAGAAAATCCATCATTTCTTCAAAAATAAATTCATTCAGATATAGATCGTGTCAATATATTAAGCACACATAGAGGCACTATTTATTCTATTAAATTGGAAAGGTTATTGGTCATGCAAACCCTGCCAAATCTCAACTTTATCTGACTTCGCCATCCCACTGGGGTTACCAAAATCATATTCAATCAGAGCAAATACAAGATTTTTGACAGTAAAACTATTCCTCAACCAATACTGTATAATTAAGTCTTTTCTCACCAAGATTGACTGGGGTTAGCATATTAATGGACAAATATTCTGTAAAGTCTCTCTCTCTCTCTCTTTCTTTCCTCTCTCTCTCTCTCTCTCTCTCTCTCTCCTTTTCCATCTTTCCCCTTCTTTTCCTCATTATGTTTAAATAGCTAATCTTGCAAATGGATTGTTTTTATTTGCTGATTAGCCAGCTATAAGTTAATAAAGTAGACTTAAAATTAAAATATTTTTTTTGATAATTCATTTAGTCTCTACCATTTTGTGTAAATAAACATAATCCTAGAAACTATTAAGGAATTGAGCATGCAGCTCAATCTTATAAACATGTAACCAAGAAACAAGTTACATAAAGGGTGGGGCAAAAGTAGGTTGACAATTGTGAGTACACAAAACAGAGTTTATTCTTGTATTATTATTTATTAATTATTGTATTCTTTTCCTTATGAATAACTGAAAACCTTTTCCCTACCCTGAAAATCTCACACATCAGCACCAAATGCCTCTGTGCTAAGACTGTGCTAGTTATTGGAGGGGTGTATTCTTGCCTTGAGCTAAATTCCAGTCACACCTGAGAGAAATGAATTAGCAAAGTTAGATCAGGATAAGAGTTTAACGACTCCTGTATTTGTTATTGTTGCTGTAACAAATCACCCTGAACAAAGCATAAAATAACACCAATTTATTACCCTACAGTTCTATGGCCGAAAGTGTGTCAGGAGGACTGTGTTCCTTTCCAGAAGTTCGGGGAGGATTCACTTTCACTAGGGGAGAGCCAATTTCCTTTTCCCTTCAGTTTGTAGAAGTTGCTCACATTCCTTGGGTTATGGCCCCTTTCTCCACCTTCAGAGCCAGCAATGGTGGGTCTTCTCCCCATATCACATCACTCTGACCACTTCTGCTTCCTTGTTCCACTATAAAAACCCTTTTGATTACATTGAACCCTCCTGGATAATCTAGGATAATTTGCCTGTTTTAGGGTCAGCTGATTAATAATCTTAATTCCATTTACAATGTTAATTTGCATTCCCAATGTAAGGCAACTTATTCACAGGTTGTAGGGATTAGGACATAGACATTTTACCAGCCATAATTCTGCCTCTATAACTCCCGAGGCCTAGTCATGTATTTTCATACCTCTATTTGCTCTTCAAAAGGAGATATAAAAATGTTGCTTAAATTATACCCCTTAAAAGAACTATATGCTACTTCACCTCAGAATTGATGGTCTGAATAAGGGAACCATGAATATTTCGTTTTCAACCTTTTTTTTTTATTTCAGAGTAATCTGGAGTCAAAAATAACTTTGGAGGAAGAAGAAAAACTGATCATTTTAAAGCAGACTTGAATAACATTTCCCAATGTACAAGGCCCAAAAGAGCAAGTTAATTTTTGTAACCTTCTTTTACTCCTAAAAAAATCCACTCCTGTTCTGAATATTAGCAAAGTTATTATTGTAGTTTGTATAATGTGGTTATGCTACATATATATGGCAAGTAGTTGCAGAACCTGCTTTCTTTTAAATACATAGGCAATCTTTATGAGTTTCATTTCAAGCAAGGTCACTATTTATAGAAGTTTTTCTCTTATAGAAGTTGTCACGTAAGAAATACATCTTTGTCCTGGCTGGTTTGGCTCAGTGGATAGAGTTTCAGCCTGTGGACTGAAGGTTCGATTCCGGTCAAGGGCACATGCCTGGGTTATGGGCTCTCTGAAATCAATCAGTATATAGATATATAATTTGGTGAAGGCCTGGAGTGGGGTATGGGGACTGGCTAGAAGCAGTCAATGAGGGGGGGAAGGGGGCATATATAATATTTTCCACAAGAAAGATTTTTTTAACAATATATTTTATTGATTTTTACAGAGAGGAAGAGAGAGGGATAGAGAGTTAGAAACACTGATGAGAGAGAAACATCGATCAGCTGCCTCCTGCACACCTCCTTGGGGAAGTGTCTGCAACCAAGGTACATGCCCTTGACCAGAATTGAACTTGGGATCCTTAAGTCCACAGGCTGACACTCTATCTAGTGGGCCAAACCACCCAGAGCAAGAAGGATTTTTTAAAAAGAAATATATTTTTGCTCAAATTATCAGGCCAAATAAGTGTGGTCTAGGTCCTATAAAAACTCCTACTACATCAGAAGGTGTATGAGCAGAGGTCTATGCAGGAAAGACCTATCAAAGGAATACAATTTTCCTGTGAACTATTTCCCCATCACATAAATTCACAGATGTATTCTATTGAAAAAAAATCTGGCTCCTCAGTGTAATAAAATTGTACCTAAGTATACAGCAAGTCTTTTAAAATCGCATATTTTAAAAGAAAAAATATGTACCTTTCATCAAACATTGATACCAACACTCAATCCTTAACCACAATAATTTACTACACTAAAAGTAAGGAAGTCAAAATGCTGGAAAAGGAAATATAATACTGAATATTTGGCCACATTATCCACCTGTTTCATGTTTGTTTCCATTAAAAAAATAGGATTCCCTAACACTCCATCTAATTTCTGAAATCTTCACAAACTTCACACCATCTCAATGTTCTATCTTTATTTCTATGCTTATTATTTACAGTTTTTAAAATTTTTATAATCACAAAGTCTAAGATCCACTTTCCACATCCATTCACCTCCTAATAAGTATACAGTTAGTATCAAATGACTTCCTATTAATCCACTTAATTAAACAC
>PVJC01020446.1:13302-29306 GCA_004026665.1 Murina feae
GGGGGGGGGGGGCAGTGGGGGGATAAGGACACATATGTAATGTCCTAATCAATAAAGGAAAAAAAATTTAAAAATAAACAAAAATAAATAAATAAATATGCTCTATTGTCTGAGTTACTGCCTGAACTCCTTCCTAGAGGTAACAAGACAACATTGAGGCTCTTTTTTCTTCTTCTTTCCAATAAATACTTTACTCTCTAGAAAGTTATGTAAACTTCTACCTATATATATTTCCAGTAATGCAATGATTTGAACTTATCCATGTGTGATATTTTTATCAAAAGCAAAATTTTAATTATTTTGTTGGGACTATCAAACTCCAGAAAACTTAAAAAACTACTATTATAACCACAACCCAGAAGAATCTTACTGCGCATAAAGACTCAATAATAGACAGTCACCCCAAAGTCTGATGGATTGTACCCTTGTTGATTTTTCCATTCTTTGAAATCTATTGGCTTATTTCACTGAGATATTAGGTTAATGACCATGTCCTCATTAGATACTTTAAACATATTTAAAGGGTTTGAGTTGAGGTAGGAAAGTGCTAATTGCTCACTTGTGGATGAAGTTTGGGCAGATATAGCAGGTGCCTAGTCACCTAGAGCACAACACAAAGAAAAAAATAACTCCTCAAACAGTTCAAGTAACCCCAAATTCTATGCATTTAGTATTTTGCTTATGGTAAATAATTTGTTATAAGACTGATTGTAATTCATTAGATAGTAACATTTCTTTTTCCATGTTGTCTTCCTAATGGGAAAATATTATTTGCAATCCATCTAATTTAATAAAAGACTAATATGCAAATTGACCCTCACTCCGTTACACCTAAGCCATGCCCACCAGCCAAGCCAAGCCCACCAGCCAATCAGAGCAACTGTAATGCAAATAAACCTAGACAAGATGGCAGCCAGTAACCATGGAACTAGACCAAAAGGAATCTTCCGTTGCACCAGCGATGGAGGAAACTGCCTGCCTAGGCTGGCTGTAGCCTCTGCTCAAGGCAACAATGTTTCAATTATAGAAGATAAATAAATACCAGAAACCTGATTCCAGCCAGCCTCACTGAGACGTTGGGTCAATGGGAGCTGTGGCCAGCCTGCAAACAGCCATTAGCCCCTCGCCCAGGCTGGCCAGGCACCCCCAGCGGGAACCCCACCCTGATTCAGGACACACTTCAGGGCAAACCAGTCAGCCCCCACCCATGCACCAGGCCTCTATCCTATATAATCCTATATAATAAAAGGGTAATATGAAAATTGACCCTAACAGCAGCACAACTGGGAATGACTGGTCACTATGACACACACTGACCACCAGGGCGCAGCTGCTCAATGCAGGAGCTGCCCCTGGTGGTCAGGGCACTCCCACAAGGGGAGCTCTGCTCAGCACAGCCCAGAAGGCTGCCAGTACAGCAGTGGTTGTGGGAGCCTCTCCTGCCTCCTCAGCAGCCCTAAGGATGTCCTACTACAGCTTAGACCTGCTCCCTGCTGGCAAGTGGACACCCCCCAAGGGCTCCTGGGCTGTCAGAGGGATGTCTGACTGCCATCTTAGGCCTGATTGCGTGGGGAGTGGGCCTAAGCCAGCAGGTAGACATCCCTCGAGGGGTCCCAGACTGCAAGAAGCAACAGGCCAGTCAAAGGGACCCCCAAGTGCACAAATTTTTGTGTACTGGACCTCTAGTACAGAATAAATTAATATATTATTTTACTGGGAGCTAGAATAAATTTTTTTCTTCAATTAATACATTCTGTAGAATAATTCTCTTTAAAGACCAGTGACAAAAGTTTGCCAAAAAGCTTGCCATGGTTACATATAGATGTGACCCTACAACAACATTGGCATGGGTGGAAATTTATGTCAAAAATTATTTTGAGCCCTAGCTGGTTTGGCTCAGTGGGTAGAGCATTGGCCTGTGGACTGAAGGGTCCTGGGTTTGATTCCAGTCAAGGGAATGTACATTGGTTACAGGCTCAATCCCTGGCCCCAGTCAGGGTGGATGTCTCTCTCTCTCTCACATGGACTTTTTTTCTCTCTGTCTCTCCCCTTCCATTCCACTATCTCTAAAAATCAAAACAGCAAGAAACCCCACACTGCATGGGAGAACATATTTGCCAATGTTATCTCCAATAAGGGTTTAATCTCCAACATTTACAGGGAACTCAAACAACTTAATGAAAGGAAGATAAACAATCCAATCAAAAAATGGGCAAAGGACCTAAATAGACACTTTTCTAAAGAGGACATTCAGAAAGCCAAGAGACATATGAAAACATGCTCAAAATCACTAATCATCCGAGAGATGCAAATCAAAACAATAATGAGGTACCGCCTTACACCTATCATCAACACATCAACAAATGACAAGGGCTGGTGAGAATGCGGAGAAAAAGGAACCCTCCTGCACTGCTGGTGGGAATGCAGACTGGTGCAGCCACTATGGATGACAGTATGGAGTTTCCTCAAAAAACTAAAAATGGAACTCCCATTTGACCCAGTGATCCCACTCCTCGGAATATATCCCAAGAAAACAGAAACACCCATCAGAAAGGATATATGCCCCCCTATGTGTATAGCAGCTCAATTTACAATAGTTAAGATTTGGAAACAGCCTAAATGCCCATCATTCAGACAAAGTAAAGGTGACCATTATCTGGGTCCCTTTGCTCAGGAATATAAAGGAGAGAGTGACTCTATGCAGAGTAAGGGCTCCTTTCCTCACTTGGAGCCCGCAGGGATGCCGTCTGTGAGTGGCAGGGAAGCCAGGAGACTAGTGAGAACATACATCGAGAATACCTAAGGCAGCACTGTGATCACCACACAAACCAAGTGTGAGCAGATATAGGCCTTGGAAACAAAGCACAGCCCACCCTCAAAATGGTCTCATTCAAATGGCCTCCTGGAAAGCATAAAACATTGCTGAATCTTAATGTTACATTATTCACAACTTACAGCTCAATCTCCATCCTGCCCCCTTTCCCAAGAACTTGTTTTTCAATGACAAGTTCAATTTGGGTTTTAATATTCCTTCCAGTGGACTTTTTCCTGGTGGGACTGAAATCAGGAAAAGCAAACAGGCCCACAGTCACTGGCACTCATCCTGCTGGCGGCATCTTGTGTTGGGGTATGTTTATTTTTCTGAAATCAATGGAACAAACCCATAACACCCCGATTTTCTCATTGCCTTAAAAACAGTAATGTATGTTTCTTACACAAAAATCAGATACTGATCTTGGGATATGCAGTTATTAGAAAACTGCCTATACATCAACTAAACCAAATTGTTCACAATAAGAGAAGGGTGGGAGAAAACAAATTTTTAGATCTGCCTTTTGTACTTCCTTGATTGATTAATTGATAAGAAATAACCCTAACCATCACAAGCTAGAGAAAAAAAAAAGATTTATTGTAAATGAAGCCTACTATTTTTTTTAAATTTAGAACTTACAATCTTTGATTTAAGGTATTTTCCAGAAACTGATTTTACCCAAAACATCTGCAATATTAGTCTCTTCTTTCATTTAGTTAAAATGTACTTATTCTTTTGTAATCCACAGGAAATTTCTACTTCTTCTTTGTACATACTGACCCAAGTATAATTCTTGCCCTTTCCATCTTCTCAAAAACAAAACCATATATGCAAACCTAGTAATAGCAGCTAAGAGAAGAGTCTGGGGGGAAAAAACCTAAATCATATGCATAATGAAAAAAATACATTACAAAGCTAAAGCAAATCAGTAATAGCAACATGTCTATTCTTTAGAACTAATGCATTTTGTTCAATTGCGAGCATATCAAAATACATGACATGGCTTTAAAGGAAAGAACATATCCTAATATATGGTGTGCACATTTCTAAAATATATTTCTCAAGAGAATTCATGAAAACTAATGTTTCGTTTTCCCTATAGTGCCTTCTGACCCACGTTTTTCATAAAAGAAGTCCACCATATCTTCAAAATGAAATTCATTCTTTGTTTTAGTTTTCTAACCACAGAAAATATAAAGCGTTGACTAAATTGTTATAATATCTACTCAAAAAAATGAGACTAGAATTAAATTTTTTAGCAGGGCAAAAATAAAATCACAAGTAAATTTTAGTGATTTTTTTCTGTGACTTAGGCCTATATCTTACAAAGTGGCATCTACGTGAGTTCACTGGTGACTTTCCTTTTCACGCTTTTGTGAGATGCAAAAGTCTTTGTAGACGTAGTTGAAAGCGCATCACAACTTTTCACAGACTGCTTTCAAGAGACTAAGAGGCCAGAGTCCAGCCCAGCTCAATGGCTCCCCAAACTTGGTTGCACATCAGTACCATTCAGGGAGCTTTTACAAAATGCAAATGCCCTGGGCACACTCCTTAGTGATTCTTACTCAATACAGCTGGAAAAAGCCCAGGAATTTTGATTTTTAATGCTTCTCAAATGAGCAACCAGGTTTTCGATCATCCTAGGTAAGTGCTGCTCCACTTACTGACAAAGTGGCCATGGTCAGGTTTACGTCCATTCCTTTAACCTCTCCCTTTGATAACTATCAGTTGATAAGATTCCAATATGCACTACCCAGTTATATTCATGACTTCATAAAAAATGTTGTAAAGTTTATTTAAAAAAGAGAGAGATCAGAGGTTTCATAATATTATCCAGATTTCAAGGTGGTGTTTATTCATCTCTACCAAAGAGAACTTTTGAATTCTTAAATTATCTGACATTTAAAAGTCTACTTTAGTTCCTGGCCAGTGTGGCTCAGTTGATTGGGCAATGTCCCATGCCCTAAAAGGTTGCAGTTTAGATTGCCTTGGTTGAGGGCTCATTCCCCGATAGAGGATATGCAGGAGACAGCTGATCAGTATTTCTCTCTCTCTCTCCCTTTCCCTTCCTCTCTCTCTCAAATCAATAAAAACATATTTTTTTAAAAAATTTACTTTATAAAATGAATCAATGGATCTGATCTCAGTAATGTCACTCTCCCCCTCCAACCATCCCTCAATTCTTCAAGTCCTCCAAGGTTTTGTTTGAGATCTGAAACTTAACCTAAACTTGTCCTTATTATCTTGTCCAAAAATTATAATATAAATAACATTTTCCATAACATTGCCTAACATTTGGCCTGAATTTGAACATGCCAACCTAAAGTCAAATCGAGCCCTAACCGGTTTGGCTCACTGGATAGAGCGTCAGCCTGGGAACTCAAGGGTCCTGGGTTTGATTCCGGTCAAGGGCATGTACCTTGGTTGCACATCCCCAGTGGGGGGTGTGCAGGAGGCAGCTGGTTGATGTTTCTAACTTTCTATCCCTCTCCCTTACTCTCTGCAAAAAATCAGTAAAATTTATTTTAAAAAATAAATATATATATATTAAAAGAGAAACATGCAAATTGACCATTACCACCCGCCAATCAGAGCGGCTGTATGCAAATTAACCCAGCCAAGATGGAGGCCAACAGCCATGGAGCTAGAGCAAACCAAAGGCTTCTGTTGCAACTGCCTGCCTAGGCTGGCTGAGCCTCTGCTCACAGCCACGCCTACCAGCCAATCAGAGCGGCTGTATGCAAATTAACCCAGCCAAGATGGAGGCTAGCAGGGCAGCTCTGACTAGGAGCCTCCATGGCCGGCCGGCATAGCTGTGCCAGGTGTGTCAGCTCAGTGGGAGGGGGGGTCTGGCCCGGGGCCTCCTCGGGGCATCCAGGAGCAGCTGTCCTGGGTCTGCTGCCTAGCTCTGCCCCCGGGAGCCTCCGAGGAGTATCCAGGAGCAGCTGTCCCGGGTCCACTGCCTGGCTCCACCCCCTGGGGGCCTCCCCGGGGCATGCAGGAGCACGGGGCCTCTGCAGGGTGTGCAGGAGCAGCTGTCCTGGGTCTGCTGCCTGGCTTTGCCCCCCCGGGGGCTTCTGCGGGATATCCAGGAACGCCTGTCCTGGGTCTGATGCCTGGCTCTGCTCTGGGGGCCTCCGCAGGGTGTCCAGGAACACCTGTCCAGGGTCTGCTACCTTCATCCGCCCCCCAGGGGCCTGCACAGGGTGTGCGGGAGTGTCTGCTGCACAGTGCGGAGAATCCGAAGCCAGTTCACTGCCCAGCTCCACCCCGGTGTGTTTGCTCAGCAGCAGGGCCCCACCGAGGGATTCTGCACCAGCGTCCGCCCCTGGCTTGCCACCCAACTCTGCGCCAGGTGTGTCCCCTCAGTGGTGTGGGCCCACCAGGCCTGTGCAATCGTGGGCCCTCCGGTGGGAAACGTCCAGGCCTGTACTCACCAGCCTTCCCACCCCTCAGTGCACGAACCCTGAAGGGGCTGTGGGCAGCCTGAAAATAGCTCTCAGCCCCTCACCCAAGCTGGCCAGACATGCCAGCAGGTGGACATCCCCCCGAGGTGTCCCAGACTGAGGGACCCCCACCCCCCGAGTGCACAAATTTTTGTGCACCGGGCCCCTAGTATATATATATAGTCAAATCCAGAATTTAAAAGTAAACAAAATGCTATCCAATTATCCAAGAAAGTTGGATTTGCCCAGACATCCAACTGGTGTACTAGAAAGAGCTTCATTGCTGGAATTAGGCTGACTAAGGAATGGAACCTGGCTCTCCTGTTCTACATTAATGATGTCAATCTTGGTAAAATTCCAATTTTTTAAGCTGTAATTTCCTTATCTTCATAATGAAAATAATAATACCAGTCTTATAGTGTTATTTTGAACATTAAATGGGATAACATATGGAAATTCTTGTGATCATAATAAATGCTCAAGAATTATGAAGAGTCAGGCTTTCTGATCTGGGAGCCCTAAACTTTTATTGCAGCTCTATCTCCTGTGACATTGGGAAATTCCTTAAATGTTGTCTCAATTCATCATCTATAATATGGACATAATAACGATACCTGTTTCTTTTAATGATTACAATGAACAATACATGTAGAGCATTGCATGCATTCTTCCACTATGCTTACACTTAGGAGGCATCATGAAATGGAAGCTATTTTTTTTTTTCCTTGCCAAGTTGCATTCTGAAGAGTCAGGAAGAGGTTTGGGTTTGAAGAGACTGAGAGGATCTCAGTTTTCCCTTCACAGATGAGGGCACCAAGTCAAAGAAACTAGGTGCTTACGGTCACACAGCCTGTTAGTGGGAAAGCTGGGTCTTGAACCCTTAGTCTAGTATTATCCTCATTCTAATGGCAATACCTCTGTGACCTCCCTCAAGAGATGAATGCTATTTGTGATGAATCCTAATCCCTGAGGGGGAAAAAAAACACATTATTTAATTATCCTCATGGCTAGAGAGTAAGTCTTAATTGTGGATTAGAATAAAAGCAACCATTTTATCACTGTTTGTTATAAAATACTACTATCAAAATATAACAACCTAACTCCATGAATCTTTATTGCTGAGTGAAAACCAAAGAATGAATAAGTCTGGTTAAGAATTAGAAAGAGGAATTTTTTTTTTTCCTAAATGAATATGAACATGGACTCTCTGGAATTTGCTGCTCATTCTTTGATGACTGGCTGTATGTAAGCAGAAAACAAGCTCTCCTCACCTACCAACAACTGGAAAGCAAATCCCCCAGGAGCCTAGTGAGCACGCTCAGGGAGATCGATGACAGATGTGCAGTCGGGAGCCACTTTCTGTGCCCTGAGCAGGGCAAGGGCTACAGAGACGCGGGCCGAGAAAGACTGTACATAAAGCAGGAAAAGAGGGCCCTGTGTATACTCTGGAGTCCCTTTGGACTTTTTCTTTCACTTACAGAGGATTGCAACCTAAGTGGTTTCTGGCCACAGCAGAAAGCAACAAAAGCCTGCATGGCTGATTTTTCTTAAATGAAGAAAGCGGGGTTTATGCTATTTAAATAGCACAGTCCAGATGGTGTTTTCCATCCTTCATGCTCTTTTGGTTGTGGCCATGTCTTGCCTATGGCTTTTGTGGCAGGGCACACTCTCCAGTCAGCAATTTCACCACTGCTTGGGTCCAAATGAGCTATGGAGAAAGAAATTAGGGTGAGTGAAGGAGCCACAGCTGGGAGAGATCAGCCACACTCAACAGGCTCTCCCACATACATAAACAGAGCAGACACAGGGAAGGAGGATGGGGAAACACAGCACTGAGGTTCAGAGGGTAGGGCTTGAGGCCCGCAAAGTATGCTTAACCACATGACATGCGCCTACAGGTTCTAACCCAATAGCTGCAAATCCCTGAGTCTCAGCCCAAACATTCAAATGCTTTCTGATACCACAGAATACTTTTTCATGCACTTAAACTGTTCCTTAATATCTAACTGAAAGGAGAGAATAATTTAGTAAGTTTATTCTCATGTAGGAAAGTTTAATAATGGACTGCGTTCGCTGCATTTTGAGCTGCTGTGGTTTTAAATCTCTTCACTGCATTTCCCAGTTGAAACTTCTAAGAATCAAAATTCACAGGAACCACGATTCTACCCTGTTTATTGGAACATACTTTAGAGAATGTAACTTGTCTTTCATAGCACACTGCATTTGCACCTGAACTGTACGAAGAAACTAATGCCTTTAGCAATTGATTATGACTTTTTAAGTACCACTTTCCTTGAATAATACTGCAATAAAAAAAAAAAGGAAACATCCAAATGAGATATCAGTATTTTTTCTATAGAGTAAAGGAAACTTTTTTAACTTCGTAGTTGTGGTTTGTGTTCATCCACTTACTATTGAAATACTAAGTTATTTCTTTTTCTTTTGCCAAAAGCAAAGGGTCACACTTCCATGCCTCTTTTGCTTTCTTCCCTGTCACAGAGAATGTGTGCCACCTAAACCTCCTAAAATGAACAAAATCATGTGAAGAATTCTTCATCATAGTTCTACAATGCTTTTATTTTTTAAAATATATTTTTTGTTGATTTCAGAGAAGAAGGGAAAGGGAGAGAAAGATATTAAACTTCAATGATGAGGGAGAATCACTGATTGGCTGCCTCCTGCACACCCTATACTGGAGATTGAGCTCCTAATCTGGGCATGTGCCCTGACCAGGAATTGAACCGTGACCTCCTGGTTCATAGGTCGATGCTCAACCACTGGCCGGGCTGCTTTTATAATGTGTACCCCAACTGGGTCTTCCCCAGGAAAGAACATTACATTGAAATTGTGGCTTATGTCAATAGCAAAGGCAAAGAAAAGTGTGCTCTGACTTTTTCACAGTGACTGTTTAGTTCTTGAAAATATTGGGCATAGCTCCTAAAAATCAGTTAATTGTGAGATTCACTTCTTAATATTTTCCTTCAATTATATTCAAATGATTTTTTAAATTCACTCCCATATGCTTCTACTTGGAATATGCTGATTTTCTTGAAGACAAAACATGTTGAAAGACAAAGTTTCTCCTATCCTTGTAGCCAGTAATTCCATGTCTAGGAATTAATTCTAAATCAGAGACTTAAGCAACGATTTCTGCAATGTTTTAATATTATTGTGACACATAAGAAACTGGGTCAGTGTTCAAAAGTAGGAAAAGGATCAAATCAAATGTAGGATAGGTTGGTGTGAAGAATATTTATTAATATTGAAAAAAAATGTGAGACAATGCTAAGATTTTTGAACGATAAAATTATTTATAAACTTGATTCTGGATCAAGTGTATATTTATCTATGTGTGTGTATAACATCATACTATTCAGTACTTAATATATGATAAGCAATCTTTACAGCAGATTTCACAGGCATTATCTCAATAAAGTCCAATAATCCCACTTGTTAGGTGCTATTGCTTAAGCCTATCATACTGATGAGAAAAATTGGAACTTAGAGAAGGTAAGTAATATGTCCATAATTGTGTAACTGAAATGCAATGTAACCTGAACCCCAATCTAGATCTGAAAGATTCCAGAACTAGTGCTCTTAACAGCTACATTTTATTGGCAATTGGAAGGACTGCATTAATGCAAGTGAACATGAACTTCCAATCCCCTAATCACTTATAGGCTAGGGCGGCACTCTAATAGCCAAGAGGGGTCTAGTGGAAATGACCAACCTTCTTCCTCAACAGATCACCACTCTACACCATTGCACATTTGTCATTCTCGTCTTCTTTATTGGATCTTTGGAGCCAAAGAGGTCTGGGTTCAAATCCTCGTCCCGTACTTCATAAATGTTGATGTTGGACAAATGGCTTTATTTCCACGTGACCCAGTTCCCAGCAAAGCCCAACTTGCAGAGATGGCAGAATATAAAAATTAATTAAGATGTATTTCAAGCATCTGACATAGTTCATGCTTACAAAAGCATAGCTACAAATGACTACTTCCCAATTGTCAGCAAAGAAATCACTCTGTATCCATTAATTGATTGAAATGCTTTTGGATGGATAATGCTGATGTCTTATTGCTCAAAGTACTATATGAAAATGGAACTACTGTATTAACAAACTTCCCTGTTATTATAGCTAGTTGTCATAGCCAAGATATTTTGCTAGACTTTTTACACTAAGTAAAATTTGTCCTCTATCCTTGAATAAGTATTAGTTTATAGATTTATAAATGTGTGTGTGTGTGTATATATATATATAACAAATAGTTTTTCATATATACATAATACGTGTACATGTGTTTATGTACTTATATGTATAACTAGAGGCCCGGCGCACAACAATTTGTGCACTTAGGTGGGGTCCCTCAGCCTGGTCTGTGCCCTTCCGCCATATGGGACCCCTAGGGGGATGTCCACCTGATGGTGTGCCTGGCCAGCCTGGGTGAGGGACTGATGGCCACTTCAGGCTGTCCACAGCCCCTTTAGGGATCGGGTGCCTACTGGGGTGCCTGGCCAGCCTGGGTGAGGGTCAGAGGGCCATTTCAGGCTGCCCACAGCCTTTTCAGGGTTGGGGTCTCTACTGGGGTGCCTGGCTGGAAGCAGCTATCTGGGATATATTTAACTTCTATAATTGAAACTTTGTTGCCTTGTTCCCTCGCTCAAAGCCTGGGTTGCCCCCCAGGGTCCAAGCCTGGCAGGTGTCTGGGGTTTATCTTCTATAATTGAAACTTTGTAGCCTTGAGTAGAGCAAAGGGCCTGCAGGGCCCTGGCTTCCTCCATTGCCTGGGGCAACTCCAGCTCCTTGGCCACTGCCATCTTAGTTGAGTTAATTTGCATATTTGCTCCTGATTGGTTGGTGGGTGTGACTTGTGGATATAACAGAGTAAGGGTCAATTTGAATATTACTTTTTTATTAGATTGGATTAACTCACTTCTACTTTACATATGTTGTTAAAGGAAATGCAATTTTGCTACTATAACATAATAAATCTATTAACTCATCTTGGTGAATGGATGATGTGGTAGTAGCACAGCGTTAAAAGTCAGAAAAGAGGTGGAGAAAATAAAATTAAGAAATGAAAATCTATTCTGAAATCCTATAATTGCCCACTAGGGAAGTCATTTTGAAAAAATAGCTGTGAGTAAAATTGTAAACACCATATGTTTTTGAATATTGAAGTGTTGTCTAAGAAAATTACTGAAAAAAACTTTAATCACAAGATTATTCTGAATTGGCATATATAGCCATAATATTAATAACCTTTTTTCTTTAAGACCTTGCTGGTTCTATAAATAATTATTGATACTAACTAAAATGAAGGCTACAAAGAATTTACATCTTTACTGAACTTTATAAATTCCATACTTATTGGAAAAGAAGGAACTTCTAGAAAAAATAATTTGAATTTAACCCACAGCTGTGTCTTTCAGTGTTACTGCTATTAACACACTCTGACTTTTCAGTGTGGAGATTTCTCACATAAACCCAAGCAAAATGGTGCTACTTGTCCTCTGAGTTTATTACAAAAAATGTATAAGTAGAATTAGATATTGTGTAATTAAAACCATCGCACATCCATAGGTAGATCGTGTTTTACATTTTTAATTTCCTCAATGATTCTTAAAAATAAATGTAGGAGAGTATCATAGATAAATGCAGGCTTCAAGGTCATTTTGTAGAGCTTTTGTTAAGTTATAGTAGAAAAACTTCAATGACTAGGTCTAAAGACAGTATAAAGAAGATGGCTGGCATGATCCACACCAGTAGATAAATACAAAATTTGTAATAAAGCATGCCCTGATACTACATTCCGAGGAAGTGCCAGAAGAAATAATATGGAAGTCAAAAGTGTTAGTGTATACATCATTCAACCATCACATGGCTTGGGAGTTGTATAAATTTTCATGCATCAATTCGAGCAAGTTTGTCAGACTTAATGCTTTCAGCTGTTGAACAACAGCAGATTTATCAAACTCATTCATGTGCAATTCAATGAGGATAAAAAATTTTAACAAAAAGTTAATGCAGACTCACATGAATAATCATTTCTTGTGAATAACTATGAATTAGACAAGTACAATTCAGACAAATAGAGCTGCTGTGTGATTTAGGCACATTCTTCAACCACTCTGATCCACAGTAACTTCATGGAGAGGGCATGGGTTGGCTGGTTGATTGCCAGCACCGTCCTAACACTAAAACTTTATGAGCTGCATTTTTGTGTATATACTTTCATAAATTTCATTCAGTTTGAGAATAGAATTGTGCTGAGCTAGAAATTTAAACGTGGTAAAAATGTCTTTTGGAAAGTTTTAGAAAAGTTTTTTCCCTGAATTATTTTCATTCTTCCTCTCATATTTGCCTGCTTACATATTTATCTAACCAGGCAATAAATAAGTCTATTTTCTCTTACCACTTAATTTATGTATGACATATGTTTTTCTACTTTTTATTGTATGTCTATCCATCTTCCCACTCCTTAGAAAATAAGCTCTTTGGACACAAGATGCATGACCATTCTTTTTAAATTTTTTCATTGTAGTTAGCAAAGTGATTTGCTCACACAATGCTTTCGTTAAACATTTTTAAATAAATTAACTCATGTTAACCGAGGATATCAGTTTAGTGTGAGGTTTGGTGTCGGTCTCTCCTGGCCATTGCCACGCTTACTGAGGCTGTGGAGATGGCACAATCTGAAATCCAGACTGGAGAATTGTTCCACTCTCGCCTTTCCTTCATAGCGGTAGCCATCTCAGAAATCATTTGCTCTTGCTTTCTACCCTCTTGGCTTTGAGAATTGGTGCATCCTCCTTGTTTTGTTCCATTTGGTTTTGGCAACTGTTCCCAGACTGTTTACCTTGTGTACTGACCTTGGAAATCCCTAAGATTTGCCTCTGCTAATTGCCTCCGCCTCTTTTGGCTCCAAATTCCAAATGATTGCCCAGACCAGGCCTCGGAGGCACCACCTGCCCCATCTCCTGGAAAGGAGATCATATTTGATTTTTTTGGACAATATCCTTCTTTTCAGGTTCATCCAAAACTCAGACTTGTTTGCAATGGGCACTTGAAACCCAGACTGCAATACTCTTCAAGTTTCTAGCTGTGAAGCTGAAGAGAACCGGTGTCACTTGGTCCCATAATAAGTATGTACATTGAAATAAAGCAGTCGAGGTAAAAATGCGATTCTTAAGATGTGTGAAAAGCATGGAAAAACAATTAAGAATTATGGAAGATAAAATATAACTGAATTACAAAAACCGGGGGTTAAAAGAACTCCAGAGCTTTAAGTAAAGAGTATCTAATAAAAACTTTCACTCAACATAAATCTTCCTTATAAAATAGTTCTGATACATGGCCATTCAGACTCTGCTTTAATATATCCAGGAATAAAGAGCCAACTAAGCCAATATCTTAGCAATTTATATTAATTAGAAATTTCCATTCAATGATTTCCACTGTGTTGGTCTGAGTTCAATCCTTTGAACCTATGTTTCTTTTCCACAGAACACTTTAAATATTGTAAGATAATCATGACAGCCCCTATTACCACCATCACCGTGTGTGTGTGTGTGTGTGTGTGCATATGTGTCCACATGTGTAGTTCATCATAAGAGCTTTCTCCTATGTGTGGTATCAGACGGCCATGAGACTTTTCAGGATGATTACTTAATAAACTTCATAATGCCTAATCACTTGAGTGTATACCTGAAACTAATCTAATATTGTATACCAACTATAATTGAAAAACATAAAAAATGATTAACATTTTTAAAATTTATATATAAAAAAATAAGCCTGACAAAATGAGAGGGGCCTTTCTAGGCGACCCAGAGGAGGATTCGCACAACGTGCTCGGGGTTCCTGTCGGAACTTAAAGGGAAACGGTCACAATGTCCAGAGTCCTTGACATCCTCAAATTCCTAGCAGCAAGACCCCATTTAGATCGCACTAACTTTGCTTTCCAAATGAAACAGGAAACAACAAAAGAAAGAGTGATGGCATTACTCCCAAATCTGAAGAGAACCCGGGAGGAACTTCCTGCTGGCAGCTTGAATCATTGCTGCCATTGAAAACCTGGTTGATGTGTCACTGTCACCTCTAACAGGAGTAATGGCCAGTGAGCTGGACTTAGTTTTGCTGCTTCTGCCACCAGAGCCACTGGCATTTTTCTGGGACTATTAGCTAATCTGTGGTAAGTGAGACTAATGCAAACTTAACAAAATCTTTCTATATTTTATCACAAAGAAAGATCTGGCAAGAATCAAAACACAGTTTAAAAAAATAACAAAAGAAGACTAATCCTACATTTGGCCTTCCTAGTGAACCAGAAACCACAACTACTGGCATTAGAATAAAATTTGAGTCTCATTCTATCACCACAACTTGTTTGACCTTGAACAAGTGATTAATTTCTCAAAGTTTGGGGTTCCTCATCTATAAAATAGTCATGGAAACATGTCTTGCAGCAAGATCCAAAAAATGTAGTAGCCCAGCCATGGTGGCTCAGTGGTTGAGCTTCAACTTATGAACCGGGAGGTTATTGTTCAATTCCTGGTCAGGGCATATGTCCGGGTTGTGGGCTCAGTCTCAAGTGTGGGGTGTTCAGAAGGCAGCCAATCATTAATGTTTCCATCTCTCTCTCCCTCTCCCTTTCTCTCTGAAATCAATTAAAAAATTTTTCAAAAAATGTAATATAATCCAGGCATTACAAAAAATTAAATATGTTTTAGAGGTACTGTTTAGCTCTTTGTATATCATAACCTATAATTAATTTGGATTGAAAATAAATTTTATTTCTATCACTAGTTGGGTGGCTCAGTTGGTTGGAGCATTGCCCCCTGCAATAGGAAGGTGCAGGTTCAATTCCTGGTCAGGGCACATACCTAAATTGTGGATTCAAGATCCAGTCAAGGCACGTGCAGAAAGCAATAGATTGATGTTCTCTCTCTCTCTCTCTCTCTCTCTCTCTCTCTCTCTCTCTCCCTCTGCCCCTCTCCCTCAATATTTTCTAAAAAATATCCTCAGGTAAGGATAAATAAATTACAATTCTATATAAAGATTGGATATTAAAAATACATATATCACCCTAACCGGTTTGGCTCAGTGGATAGAGCGTTGGACTGCAGACTGAAAGGTCTTGGGTTCGATTCTGGTCAAGGGCATGTACCTTGGTTGTGGGCACATCTCCAGTAGGAGGAATGCAGGAGGCAGCTGATCGACGTTTCTCTCTCATCGATGTTTCTAACTCTCTATACCTCTCCCTTTCTCTCTGTAAAAAATTAATTAAAAAAATTTTAAATGTATATATCACAAAATTAAAAGTAAGGATAGATAAGTAAGCCAAAAAAGAACATATAAACTAAAATTTATTAAATCTTTATTGTTAACCTTAAAATGATAAATTATAAAATGTATGCATACAAAAAAAATCTAGATGAAAATATATCAAAATATCAATAATGGTTGTCAATGATAGAACTAGTTTTCTTTATTTAACTTTTCTGCATTTTCTTTAAATGCTACAAGAAACATATATTAACCTTATAATGAAAATTATTTTTTTAAAAACCAATCAAAATAAAATAACTAAATTACACACAGGGTAAGTGGGGGCTTTAAAAGAAGCATAATAAAGGACACAAAGTTAATGTCCAGAAATCTATGGCATTTTTATACACCAATAATGAACTCTCAGAAAGAAAAACTAAAAAATAAATCCCTTTTATCATTGCAACAACAA